>JAJHUR010139155.1:0-46316 GCA_027495735.1 Lutjanus campechanus
CAGCAGTGTCAATTCCCAGCAGGGTTGCAAATTTTGTGCATTTTTTCAATAGCTGAAAATGCTAACAATAAATTAATTGATTAGTCATTAATGATTAATTAAATACAAAACACATTTTTTCTTATTTCCATTTTTTCCCCTCATTTTTGGTTTAACTTTCCTTATTCAACAAATGCCTCTACTAGACACAAAGAAAATGTCAAATGAGGTGCAATTACTGCTATTTCTACACTATCAATTAATTATTGATTAATACATTTTGAATCAATTTTAATTAATTAATGGTTAATCATTAACATCCCTACTTTCCAGAAATCATAACCAGTTACTCAACATAATCCAAAGACCTTGCTCTGTGCAGTTTCATGTAGGAACTACTTTCTTGCTAGAAGAGAGAAAGTAGTTCTGATGTATTCTATTGCAGAAAGACAGTAGTTCCAGTAGATTCTTCCGTAGAAAGAAAACTATTCGTGTAGTTTGTACTGTAGAAATAAAGTAGTTCCAGTAGCAGGGTTCCTACACCTTTTCCCAAGTCAAATTCAAGCACTTTTCAAGGATTTTCAAGGTGCAAGAAAAAATGTGTGTTTTGTATTTTATTAATTATTAATGATTTATCAGTTGTTAGCATTTTCAACTACTGGTTAAGGAAAATGTACAACTTGCAGACATTGCTGTGACACAAACCAAATGTCATCTAGTCCCATTATATTGGAGAGGCAGGCGTCTCTACAGCTGATATTTCCAAAACTCAGCAACTCAAAACTATTTAGATGCATAAATACCACAAGTAAGTGGAAAAACATTTTTTTTTTATTTTGGGGTGAACTGTCCCTTTAATCACCAAATAGAAACAAGAAACCAGTGCAGTGTACTGTTTGTGCATCTCTACACAAAAACACACACACAGTTTCCATCTTTTGTGGTTTCTGCTGCCAAATTGTTGTTTCCTTTCTGCACTGGATGCTTTTATCTCCTTGCTTTGTACCGCAGTCCCTTAATGAAGGGCAGTATGTAAGGAAGAGGGAATTCACATCACATGCACACACACACACACACACACGCACACACACACACATACACACACACACACACAGACACACACACACTGTTCTGCAGCTCAGAGGAACATCAAAGACAACCATTGAGCCTTTCTCATCCTCATTCCCATGAGGGTGCAGAGCAAGGTATAAGCACCTCTATATGAAAGGCAGGATTCAGCGTTAAATATAATGAAACAAATCAATCAACCAAATGCCATAAGTGAGTCTTGACTCTAATTAAAAATTCAGATATCAGGGGACGTCTTGCTGAGTGCACAAGGAGAGGGGACCAGCGGGGCTTCTTGTGTTGAACACATGGCTCCCCCCCCTCCAACACCACCACCAACTCCTTGCTCATTACATCCATTGGGGGAGCTAATGAGAGAGCAGGCTGGGTCTGACCGCAGTCTGCAGTTTAACGTCTAAACACATGGCATCTCCATCCACATCGCCCACGGTGTCGGGCTCAAATCTGCCCACCACATGTGTAATTAACTGCTTTCTGGCATCTAGCGGCTCTCATTCTTTCACTATCAGATCACAAACTGCTCTGTAGGCTAATGAAATCTGTTAGCGTTTTGGAGCAAAGTGTTCCCTGTTTTCTCGACCACCTGAAACCCATGACATACACATCTACACAGAGTGCGTGTATTAAATTAAATGCAGAAAAATTTAATGTTACTTTCATTTGGCAAAGAGTTCATATCTAATCTTCCTAAGATCTGAAATACTCAGGGGGTTGAAATTGAAATTGTATCAACATTCAAGTATTTAGACAACATCAATGATCAGAACCTGTCATTCAAATCACACACAGGAAACCTTCAGGGCTGCAACAATTATTTTTGTTGTCGATTAATCTAATGATTATCTTCTCGATTAACTGATGATTGGCCAATAAAATGTCGATCAGTGTTTCCTAAAGCCAAAGATGACGCCCTCAAATGTCTTGTTTTGCCCACAACCCAAAGATATTCAGTTTACTGTCAATGTGATTGCTAAAGTTTTCTCCTGCATCATAATTGTTTTTGTCCATGACCCTGTATTCCATATTAACTGGATATCAGCATTCATTTATTTGTTGTCTGTGACAGTTGTATTTTTCTGTATTGTTTATGTTTATTGGTGTAACTCACAACAACGTTTAATGCTTCCCTCTTGGCCAGGTCACTCTTGAAAAAAGAGATTTTACCTGGGTTAAGGGACAGTTCACCCCATAATCCAAAACACGTTTCCTGTGGCTTGTCCTGTTAGATAGTTTTAGTTTTGAAGGTATCGGCCATAGAGACGCATGCCTTCTCTTGAATATAATGGAACTAGATGGCACTAGGGTTGTGGTGCTCAAAGTGCCAAAAAAAATACCCCTGAAAAATTCAACACCCATGTCTCTTTTCCAGACATGACCCGGTTACTCAAGATAATTAACAGACCTTGTTTTGAGCAGTTTTATATAAAAACTACTTTCTTTCTATGTTATAATCTCCCAGAACTACTTTGGTTTTGCAGTGGAATCTACGGGAACTACTTTCTTTCAGCTAGAAACAAAGTAGTTCCTACATGAAACTGCTCACAACAAAGTCTGGAGATTATTTTGAGTAACTGGGTTGTGATTTCTGGAAAGATCTATTACTGCTAAGTATCTCTGCAACACATAAAAACAATCTAGATGGATAAATAGCACCAAATGTAAGAGGAAAGATAGGTATTTCTGATTTTAGGGTAAACTGTCCCTTTAAATAAAGGATACACATACGTAGTGTGATGTTTGTTATGGGGAAGACAGATGGAACGCTGCATGTGTGGGACAGATGCTTCGACAAGAATGACAAGGAGATGATAAGGTATTAGATCTCTGTTGTCTTAAAAAACATTGGAAATATGCACTGACAGTGTTCCATGTAAACAGGTTCTGTCTCCCAGACGCCTTGACATAAGAGACAGACAGAGAGGTGTGTGATGTTTGTTCCTGTTTAATGCAGCACTTCTGCCAAGCTTCCCTAAAGCCTCAGCCTACTGCCAGACTTTTATGTGGGATAGGGTAACCAGGGGAAGCTTTCATAGCTCCCTACCAGGTGACATCAGACATCCCCCAGCAGTCTCTCTGCCTACCACCCATCCTCCCGCTGGAAAACACTGCACATCTTTGTTCTCACATCCTTCCCCCCCTCAAGCTCACCCCCTAAATATAAGTACACATGCTTCTTTTAGTCCATTCTTCAAACCAAACGATGCACAACTGATTTTGAAAATCACAACTTCAAAAACAGCAGAGGCTAACATGGAGATTGTTTACACAGTTCCTCTGGCCTCGGGGTATGAAATATGGCAACTTGATCAGATGTCTGGATGCGTATCCAAGCACAAACATATGCTGGGAAAAAAAAAGTACAAAAACAGGATTCAGTCTGGATGCTTCTTCATATCATTTTGATGCTACGTGGTTTTCAGAAATACTTCAAATAGCTTATTTTTATATGAATTAATTCTGTGTTTGTGTCTCTTCTTTTTTCAAAAGTGGGATGTCTTTGTGTTGTACTGATCCTTGTCCAAACCAGACCAACAACCTCACTTATTTCCTTAATTTGATGTCTTGGGAGACAAATACTGAGTTCAGGATGTACACAGTTTCTAGAAATCCAAAGTCACCTGGAAATGACACTTAGGAGGGCGCCACAGGAAAGCCTTGATGACCACCAGCCGACCAGCACTCCCGCTCCCACTGACCATTAATTGGGGATGATTGTGGGGTTCCCCAGTGATGAAAATGAGAACTGAGTAGTATCAGTATAAAGAAAGGAACACCAGTTCGTAAACAAACTGCACACTCTTCACCGCAGAATGAAACTGGAGAGGGAGTGGGGCCATTGAGAAATAAAAGCCCTCCATTCCAGAAGAAACCAACCTGGCCTTGACTCAAAACCAGATGTGAGCGGTTATGCTGAAGAGAGGCAGAGTAAAAAAGAGGGAGATGAGGGGTGGGGAGAGGGGGAAGGGGCTGAAAATATGGGGAGCTAAAGAGAGAAGGCCAGTTGCACAACTTCTGTCTCATCTCTTGCAAGACAGTAAAAGAACAATATGTTGGTCTCCTGACGGCTGAACAGAAAGCTCTCGCTCCCTTTGGTTCAGCTTTCAGTCCAAGTAGGGGTAATTATGGTGCTCAGAGTCAACAGAGCAGATTGGCCTCAGCTAGTACTGAGTAGCAATATTAAAACAAACAGTACTGCACATACTGCTGGATTTGAGATTGCCTGCCTAATAATGATGATCACAATATAAACACAAGCTAAAAGTGTGTTTTTATGATTCAGTTTCTAACTGTGCACTGTTATTATGACCGAGTCAAGGACCCTCATTAAAGGACCAGTGTGTAGTATTAGTGGCATCTAGTGGAGAGCTTGCAGATTACAAACACCTCGTCTCTCCCTCCCATTCCAAGACTGTACAAGAACCTGTGGTGGCCATGAAACTCACAGAAAAGCCATAACTTCAGCCAGTGTTTGGTTTGTCCATTCTGGGATACTGTAGAAACATGGCGGTGCAACACAGCAAGTTCTGTGGCAGAGGGTACACTCCCTCTGAACATATATGGGGCTTTTCCATTGTCACTTTTGGCAGCGCTGAGTCAAACCATGCCACACCATTTTGCATTTCCATTACCAATGTTATCACACTAAGCTGTGCCAAGTCAAGCCCGAGATGGACCTTCTCTCGAGTGGGGCCAAAGTGCACCTGCCACCAAGCGGGCTGCGCTGACGTTTTACAGACTGTGGCCAACCTGTGACGATCCTCCTGTTCTCCTTCTTGAACGTATGTTGTGTGTTCAGCTTTCAGTACTTTTGTAGCTTGTACCCAAATTCTGTGGTTTGAAGTCCAGACTCTCTCCTGTGTAGTTGTTTGTACTTTCAGGAACCTGCATTATTTTACTGTTTCATGTCACCTTCCACTGGATAGGAGTCATGGCAATGCTGATGAAAACCCAACATTTCCTGACTTTGCTGCTTCATAATAAAAGTATTTAAATAACAAACTATCAGGGAACTTTTATTATGAAACATTTATTGGAAATTATGTGTTTATTTGCCATTTTACAGCTAGTCGACTCAAGCAAAGTTCGTCATCAGTTAAAAGACACACCTTAAAGCAAGTAGCTCTGTCATAATGAAGATACAAATCCCTGCTGTGCCAGACTGACGTGCCAAGTCAAACCAAGCCTGCACATGTGTATGGAAAAGGGCTCCGCTCATTCTAAAGGCTCATTTATGCTAAATGTTAAATATGAATATTGTTGCGGACAGAGCCTTCTGTCTGTCCTCTGCTTGCATTTTGTCCTTATTTCAGCAGATTTTCTGTAACCCTTACGTATACAGATGAGACGGAGCAGTACCACTGGTAGCTGTGAGGCAGTGTAGTGAATAGATCAAGCAAGACTCGACCACAGGTCATAATGAAGAAGCTTAAATATTGGAAATAACTTCCACTGTCAATTAGTTAGTGAAACAAATTTTCCATCACAATGTATTTAATGGCCGCATAGATAACTGCTGTCTAGAACACTGCCTCCACTTTTGCCTCTTTCTCAAGAGGTACATTACTAGACTCTCATCCAGCAGTGGCAAGTTTCTTATTGTCAGAAACTTTTGACTCTTCTTCTTTGGACTAACTTTTGACTCTGAGCGGTGCCCTCTTGTGGATGTATTGCTTAACATCCAAGTATGTGGCTAGTGACAGCTACATCTTGTGAAACGGTTTGATCTATTTTTGCACATAAAGGGGGGGTAAATAAGCCTTAAAGTAACAAAAACACAAGTATTCTTATTTTTAGGTGATTATACATAAAGTAAACATACTTTACAACATTATATTTCACTATCTACCAATAAACGCCCCTAAATCTCACACACTGGACCTTTAAGGGTTGGAGCATTTTCAATTTCAGCCTCTGAAACCACAACCTGACCTTTTCAATCCTCGTCATTACTAGACAGTTAAAACATGCCTTTGTCCACTAATTAGGGTATTTTATCTATGTATCAGGGTGCCGTGACATGTCTTTCTATGAATGGAAATGAGATCAGAGCAGAATGCCATTCTGTCATCTGGACGGGCCCCATGTGGCCAAGATGGCCCAGATACGGCCCTTTCAGGGTAGCGGGACTCTCTCTCCGAGGTCAAACAGGAGGCAAGACCTCTCCCTTGGCAGGACATGAATCACCGGGGCGAAGCCTCTTCAGCGCTAGTATAACAACAGCTGTGGGGAGAGATGAGCATGCTTGCCTGTCTATGTAAGAGCAGCACGTAAAACCACTGAAAGTCACCCGCTCCCCTTCAATCAGGAGAGACTATCTCCTAAACTCTGCTTCACACCCCTCCTGTCCCCTCCTCCTCCTCCTCCTCGCCCTGTCACTGATCTTTCTCTCACTTTGATTATGACCTACTGGACGGCATAAACAAAGATTAGCATCACTGGCTGACCATCCTTCATCTGTCACCAGTGCTGTAATCAGCTTGCCTTCATTAAAGTGGGCTTTGATATGAGTCTGATGTAATGTGGTGCCCTCCTCTCAGCTGTCATACACGCAGCTACTGTAGAGACTTAGAAACCATGTGCTTCATACCAGTGACTGGAATCGCACGCATGAATCTGGGTTAGGCAAATGTATTACATTATAGAGGTAGTAGATCATAACACTGGTAATGTATTTTATTAGTTACTGGAAAGAGGAAAACACAAAGCATCTGTCATGTTCACTGTATCCAGAAACACAAAACACTGAAGTAAAGGTTAACACGTAGTGCCACACACGTTATGACTGCACCACAGAGAGCATGTTGCTGTAATTCAGAGGTGACAGGGCTTGCTGGTGTAATGCAATAGTCTCTGCATGGACTTTTATATGACCAGTGCCATGTGTTATATGCACTCAAACATTTAATGATCTTCTCCAAGAAAAGTTTAGTAAAATGGGTTCTTTCAACAGTCAGAAGTGACTATAGCTGAGTATCATTTTAAAAAATATGATACCAGTATGGGGCGGCACGGTGGTGCAGTGGTTAGCACTGCTGCCTCACAGCAAGAAGGTCCTGAGTTTGAATCCTCCAGCTGGCTGGGGCAGGGCCTTTCTGTGCAGAGTTTGCATGTTCTCCTCGTGTCTGTGTGTGTTCTTTCCGGATTCTCCGGCTTCCTCCCACAGTCCATGATAGGTTAATTGGTGATTCTAAATTGCCCATAGGTCTGAATGTGAGTGTGAATGGTTGTTTGTCTCTATGTGTCAGCCCTGCAATGGACTGGCGACTTGTCCAGGGTGTACCCCGCCTCTCACCCAATGTCAGCCAGGATAGGCTCCAACCCCCCCGCGACCCCTTGGGAATAAGCGGTTACAGAAAATGGATGGATGGATGATACCAGTACCCTTAAAGCAATATCTTTTTCAGCCTACACAGTCCAAAGACATGCAGTCCTTGTACCTTTCACAGTAATGAAAGCATTTAGTTGCATGAAATTCCACCTCCAGTCTTCCCAGTTTACAGCAATACTTTTTGGTAACATCCTGGCATCATGATCAAATACACTGTGCTCAACTTTACCACAACACATACTATATGGGGCGTAGGTGTTGCAATAGTGGGTCAATCATATGTCGCATTAAATCGAAGAACTCAAATGGTGATTTGCAGCAAGCAAAACCATATTTTTGTAGATTTGGGTGCAAAAAGGATTGAATGCTGGTATCATTTGACTGGAAAAGTTTCCATATTACTTAGTACTTTACTTAAAAGTATTGAGTACTGGTACCCATCTCTAGAAGTGACGCTGCCTTTTTACTTATTTTTTTTCTGGGAATTCAACAAGTAAAAACTCAAGATTTTAAAGTATTGCTTTTTTTCCCTTTTTTTGCTTAAAAGTTTCAACTGAAGGGTGAAGTCTCACAGTGGTGAAGTCCATGTCTCACAAATGCCGAGGTATTAAGAGTTAAACTTACTTACATGTTTGCAAATAAATTGTGACCATTATTTTCATTATTGACTGTCAATTATTGTTTCAGTTGATCCATTAAATGTTCAACATTTAATTTTAATGTTCAGTAAATAAAATGTCAGGAAATCAAGGAATATGATTCTCACAATTTCCCAGTGCCAAGCTGGAGTCTTTAAAAGCTCTTTTGTTTAACCAACAGTCCAGAAACCACAGATATTTAATTAATAGCGATAAACACAAAGAAAGGTAACAAGTCGTCAAGTGTGAGAAGCTGTAGCCAGCAAATGCTTTGGCAAATAAATTGAACTTAATAATCTATTTGGGGCTGTGTCCACCACAGGGTTTTTTTTTTTTACCCAAGCCCAGCATACTTTTTAAGTTGTTACCAATGGGAACGCCACATATTTACACTGTGCTACAAATGCCTGCAGTGCTGAGAATCTATTCTGCACTGTGCGCTGGATGGTTTTTGTTTTTTTTTTGGTCACCAAGTGTTGAAAAATGTTCAGATTTAGTGGTAAAACGCTGAGCTCGTCTCTGTCACTTTTTACCCAGCTGTTGAATCACAGTGAAAGAGGGGCGGGACAAATATCACAAAGTGTGTCCTGCTCCTACTCTTTGAACTGGGCTCCATCCAACTCCGGCTCTTGAACCAAATGATGGTACTAGTAGAGATGTTTCCTCGCCTACAACGTCCCATGACGGTCTGTCCTCTCTCTACGTGTTTCAGCCTGCCCTTTATCCAGAGCAAAGACCAGAGCAAATATACACTACCTTGTGCTGACATTTTTACATTCAGTAATTGCTGATAACACAAACGTCCATAGATATTCCACATTAAAGCAACCAGAGCGTCTCAGGTGAAATAACGGCACGCCTCTGAAGCATTCTCATCAGTGTTCTTTGAAGACCGCCTTTTGTTTTCAGTTTGGGAAAAAAAAAACACTTTGGAGTACACTTGGCTTTATATCAACATTTGTGCATATTATTTTCTTTGAAACAATCAGTTGATCAATTTATTAAACAATTCCAACTTTAAAATGAAATATGTACTGAAGCACCAAACCTCAAAAGAAAAAAGTACACATAAATTTGACAGGATATACGCAGTGCAGGTTTCAAACTGGCACACACACAACCTGACAAACAAGAAAGAAGCGAGCGCACAAGGCGACGGCATATCAAAGCCGGTGTGGGACAGGCGGTTAGACTCAAACAGGATGTTCCTCTGTTTCTGGCCTCCATGTGAAATTCTGTAAGCTCCCGCGCAGGCCCCTGGCTCTTAAGCCCGGCCAATGGGGAGCGCGCCCAGGCCGATAAAGCTGAGGGGATTTGTTCCACATTCCACAGGCCCTTTAAACAACACACTGGATCTCAGAATGCCAGGTTGTGGGTGAGGTGGCTGCAACGCCAATCCCATTATGCTCCAAAGCGACTCCACCTCTCACTTATGTATCAGTCTCCACAAGTGTCCAGCTGAGCAATGTTTGAAAGTGATCAGCTGTAATGATCTCATGTAGCCAGAGGTTTAGTATAAATCAACTCTTCAAACTGACTGTCTGTCAGTTCAACAAAGGCTTTGTAAGCACCTCTCTGCCTTGTCCTCTTCAGCACGGTGAAAATCATTTCAACACAATCACTCTCACCTGTAAGGGCGCTTTCTGTGTATTGTAGTTAGTGTCAGGTTGCAGCTGTCTGTCTAGTATTGAGATGTCAGTTATAATTGCTCTCACCTGTGAGATAACCACCAACACCACTGTTTTCACTGCTCGTTTTGTTAAGCTGAAAGGGATTTGAGTCACAGCTTTGAAAACCCGGCCTGGCAGTTCATAGGGGCGAGGCTCTGTGGTTGGAGGCTGGTGGAGCTACAGGCGTTACAGTGCTCCTGTGGGTGACTGAGAAATGTAAACAAACCATGTTGGGGAAGGACAGCTGCACGCCAGTGTGGAAGAGCAGCAACACTACCCAAGCTTTACATGTGGAGTGGTTATCCCAACCGGTTTTTGTCTGATGTAACCCCACAGCCCTGACAGATGAAGTACCACTTCATCAACACCACCCATCATGTTCCAAATATGTTTTATAAATGGATCACAAATTGGGTGTTAAGTGGATATTGTTACTTACTTTCTTCATAACACTGAATTATACGTGGCTAAGTTGTTCTAGTGCAGTTTGCATTTGTACTGCCAGTGGCAAAGACTTGACCATTGACCAACCATTATTATGCTTACTTTTAACTAGTCAAACTTTATTATTCATTACGTTTGGCTAGCTATTTTAATGGTGTCTCCATTCATTTTTGTATTTCAAGTATTTCAATGTTTTCTTTGATACTTTGGTACTGTTTATTCCTTGCTTTTAGCTGGCTATACTGTTTATCCACTACTTTTAGCAAACTATTTCAACTGTTTATACATTACTTTGTTTATTCATCACTTTTAGGCAGCTACACATATATTATATAATATTAGTTTAGCTTACAATTGCCACACATTTCCCCTTTACTTTTCAACAACTATTTCAACTATTTATGCATCGCTTTTAGCTAATTATTTTCAATTGTTTATACATACATTTAGCTGACAATTACAGTGTTTCTATACAGTTGGGTACTTATCCCACTGTTTCTTTTCTCTTATTTGTTTCAATACTTAAACTAGCTTATTTCAGCCACTAGTTCCAAGTTAATTGATTTTTACTCCCTTAGACAATGTATAACCCCTGGGGCACAAGTACACCTGGTTGGGAAATACTGGAGAACACACTTTAATGATGCTGTCTATCCAATCTATAATTTTTGCTGCTCACTTAAATCTGTGGCACTCCTGCTGCTAAGTACTTATGGGCTGGTGGATGAGCTGCCTGCTGGTTTCCTGAACATGTTCTCCAGCAGGATAAGAACAGGTTCAGGGTCAAAACCACAGCTCTACAGTCCACTAGTTACTGCTCCCCCTGGGTAACTTACACAGAGAAGTACAGATACATATGACTGACCACGATAAGAGGAGCTTTTGCAGCCGTGACCAATCAGCCAGTAATGTAGCATGAACTCTCAACACATCCATCTGGGAGGCATACTGGGCAAACAGAGACGGACGGCTGTTGTACCGTACTATTATTGCATTCAGCCCTCAGGGGGAATCAGGCTCGCCAGTCAGACATCGCCAAAACTGAGTTCAGTGCTGTAGGATGCAACAAATAACCAAGGTAGACCGGCAAACACACAGGCAGAGCCCCTAACAACTCATCTAATATAGCCTAACTATTTTCCCAGTGGCACTTGCCAAACCTCAGGTCCTAGGAGACACCACTTGTTTGCATAATTGGTACTGTTCTTCCTTACTATGAAATATTTAAGGCATGAGTCCACCCTGCCAACATTGTTTGAGTAAAAATGTCTTGGCTTTGCAGACTGTGGCAGTTTTTGACACAAAATATCTTAAATCTGACATCTAGAGGGAAAAAAAGCAGCTGCATATTCAAAGTGGCTGCACCTCTTTTATCTCATGTGTCTCTCTGTGTTGTTGTGTAACTCTCTCTGACTGTCCGGTACCGCTGTCTTCTCCAGCCGGTAGGGATTGCCAGTCTCAAAGACCACAAGAATTCTTGACACTGCAAGAACAGGCTTAATTCCAAGCTGTGAAGTTCCTCACAGTCCTGGAACTAGACAGGGGGTCATCCCAGGGTCAACACCAAGTGTTTTCCTGAGGATTCCTAAAAATACACTCCTGCTGGGCTCAGGAAGCAGAGGAGACTCCACGATCCTCAGACGATGTGAAGGAAGCCTGAATATGTGAAATGGATCATTGCTAAAAGGCCACTGACTGTAATGCTTTGGCACATGAGACACAACTTCCCATGAAAAGGGGGACAAAGTTGAAAGCTGAAGAGGAACAGATGAGATGTAGAAAAGAGAAAGCAGCACATGGGCCAATTACTGATGCACCAAAATCATGCAAAGCTCATTCATATTTCTGTTGAATTATTCTCAAAGAAAATTACTGGTCGAAAAAATAAAAAAAAAAGGATGTGAGGCGTATGATGAATTACTTTTGAAAATGTAGCTACAAGACAAGAATTTTAAAGCCTCATGGTGCAATCCATGAATTATAATTTTTATTTGTGACACATCACAGAAATATGCCAAGTAGAGATTTTGCGGCCACAGTCGGCGAGACTCCAACATCTGTGCTTCTTCCTTTTGGACTGAGGCTGCCATGTGTGCACTTTAGTGACCTGACAGACTAGCTGTGTGTGTCTGAAACACTGTTCCCCAGTGTGAAATTCTGCAACGTAATTCATCCATGGCACAAGCAGAGATCAAAAGGCTATGGTGCAGAGGGCAGCTCAGCAGAGCGCACAGAGAGCTGCTGCTTTCACAGCCATAATTACTGGAAACCAGGGCTGTGAGGCTGTATGAAGTGAGTATGAGTGCTTAAACATGAGCTGAGTTAGCTTAGCTCGGCTGCTTGTGTATTCTTATCTTATCTCAGGTATAAAGCAACAAGTCTGATGGAGTCTGGTTCTCTATCACACAGCGACTCTGGAAGCAGTCCACTTAAAAGCACTAAGTGTGACACTCAAGGTTTGATAAAAGTCCTTGAAAGATGATTTATGCTTCAAAAAGCAGAAGGGCCTAATGTGCAATAACACCTTAAACGCTTTGAGATTATCAGGTGCTGCCAGGATAAAACAGTTCTCAAAGCTGAGCACATGACACTGTGGGTCGAAGTTCAGATATTCTGATACACTGGCATTCTTAAGGTGATAGGATCAGTAAGCCCCTATCAACACCAAGAAGTAGATGCTGGTTATAGAGAAAGACCTTGAAGACCTACTATACCTGAGAATTTTGCTGTATTCATTCAAGCTGTCTTTCCACTGCAGGAACTTTCCCTAGGGAAATGAATTAAACTTTGGAGGAACTCGCGTTTCCACCACAGAGACCTGGGTCTAAATTAAGGTCATTTATTTTACACACCGAAAAGTCCCTGTCATACTTTCCAAAGGTACAGGAATTTTGGAGGTGGGGCTTACAGCGTTGAACATTTTTGACTGGTTGAGTAGTTGCCACATTTTATTTTAGCCGCCATTTTGAAAAACCTACAGCTGCAAACCAGTTTGTTTTTTGTTCATTGGTCTTCAGCACCGCAACATTAAGTTACAGAAGGCATATGACAGATGGGCTGATGACGTCCGATGAGGTTCAGGTTAGGTATGCGCAAAAATGATGTGTAAAAACAGCCATCACTCTTTTGCTTTATCTTCACAGGTCTTTAGACCGCGGGGGAAAGGCAGGAAACAACGGGCTATAGGAAGCCTTCAATTCCTTCAGAATTAGTTCTTGGGACTAAAGGCTCTGGGTGCTTTGGGTGGAAACAAGGTTATATCTGATAACTGCTGTATTCACTTAAGCCACGTTTCAACCGCAGGAACTTTCCTCAGGAACAAGGAACTTCTGCAGGAAATCAGTGCATTTCAACCACAGGGACAAGGGTCTAAAGTAAGGTCTGGGGACATTATTTTACCCCCCATAAAGCTCCCTGCTTGGAGGACTTTTCAACATGGAGTTACAGAAAAAAACATGTGACAGAGTGACTGACGACAAAGGTCAGGCCTTATGTTGAGAACGCAATTCAGCAGGATTTAGAAACGGTGACCGTGACAGGCAACTTTATTGTGATAATACAATCATGCAAAGTAGAATTATACCTTCAAATTCTTGGGACTCTAGGAACTTTTTGAGGAACTCTGCTGCACGGACCAGAGTCTAAATCAAGTTCCAGGGACATTATTTTATCTCCCAAAAAGTCCCTGCTTGGGGGACTTTTCAACATGGAGCTTCAGAATAAAGCATATGACAGATTGACAGTCGAGTACAAGTACAAGTCTTATCGAGCATTTATGTGTAGGACGGAAACAGCAACCTGCAGCATGAAAAATGTAAAAACAGCCATCGCTTTTTCATATGTCAAAGCACTAATTTGCCAAATCTTTGTGGGTCTTTAGACCATGGTTGGAACATAGACAACAACAGGCTGAAGGAACTTTTTAGTTTCTTGAAAAGTAGTTCATGGGACTTAACATTCCTGGTACTTGGCTTTATTTATAGGTAAACCTACTGCCTAAAATTTTCATTCTTACTGTTTGTACGACCAACTACCAATGATTCTGATTTTCTATGATCTAAAGGTGTTTTTTTCTTTTCTTGCTTTAAAACATTTTAGGTAAACTGAAGCTGACTCCTTTTTTGTAAAGCTACATCCTACAAAAGTCTCAGCAGCAATATCATGACATAAAATCCTGATTTAGAAGAGTGCATTTTCTTTGTGAAGCACCTCCTGTGAGCAGATGGTGTCTCTGAAAGGCTCTCAGTGAGGGGGGCAGGCATCTCAAGGAGAACTGCTGTTTATTTGAAATGAGCCTTTAGGTAAACATGTTACATGGCACACAGGGCCAGGTCAGCTTTTGAAGTGGACGGGCTCAGGAAAGAAATGGGTGGGGGAAGAAAAGAAGGCTGCCTTCAGAGGAAATGAGAACAGTGGCCTCTTTCAGCACTGTTTCATCCTCTCCCTCCCTCTCTGTCACATATAGAAAGAGCACAAAAGGTGTTTGGAGCATATAAATACACCAACGCATGAATGTGAGAACCGCTTCATTCTTCTTTCCTCTGAGCACACACGTAGAATCATTCCACAATCATGCTTTTCCCAAAAATCAATTCCCCTGAAAAATTACCACCCATGACAAAAATAAACCACTTCCTTTCAATGGAGACCCATTGAGGGTTTTGATGACGGGAACAGGTTTGTGTAACAAAAGCAAGTTTGCAGCCATTCCCCATCGGAGAGGAATGTGATGTGCAGAAGAAAGAGGGCCAGGCCTGTGCTGTCTGCAGAGCCTGGATCCAAGCTTTGAAGCTGCTAGTGTGTTTCAACAGCTAACCACTTTCAGATGGGACTGTGGCGTTTTATGAGCTGAGTAATAGCGATACCTACACATGTGCAGGCTTGGGGTCCCAAAGAGGGGGAGGCTCTCAGCTCAGAGCTGAGAGAAAGATGCCTAACTCCTCGGGGGTCTGGGTTTGGGTGTGTTCTCGTGCTATGGCATTCTGTATATGAAATTGGACGACAGGAAGATGGATATTGTGTAAAGTCTGTTCACCTATGAACACAATTCTGCACATTTTTTCCATGGTTCTTGAACATCAAATGAACTTATACTGACTCCTTGTATGGAATCAAGACTAACAGTAGTGATAACAAGTTACAAGTAGCACATGAGTCAAAAAGTATTTTTTTAAGGGATGTTTATTTTTCATGTTCCCTTTTTTAAAGTGTACTTCTACTCCTTACTTATATTTTTGAGCTGGTAATCTACTTTTTACTTTGCTATATTTGCCATTTATAGCTTTGTTGCAACCTGCTTGTAGGTGAAAATGTAGTTAGCTAGCTAATATAAGCTATGCTAATCTTGTAACATTAGCCTTTGATGTTTTGACATGAACTTATCCTAGTGGTTCGTTGTGTTTTATATTGGTGCAGTTTAGAAAGCAGGTAACCTAATGTAATGCCAGCTTCAACTTCAACGTTAATGCTCCTTTCATAATTGCAACACAGAAGTGCTAATTTCGTTGAACATTGTGGCGAAAAATGTTCATCAACAACCTATTTTCCATGACTAACAAGAGATGCTGACTGGCCAAAAACTATGACAAAATGTAGGTTTTGTTTTCATTGACGAGACAAAACAAGACTTAAATGTTAGTGGTAGGCTATAATACATTAAAAATGCATGTAATTTTCCCCCAGTTGTGCGTCTACTAACCCTAACCCTGTCTGTCAAAAAGCAGCCCAGTGAGCAACAGCGAGTTAATAACAACAACGTGGTGGCTTCAACACAACAAGAGTTTGGTGGAAGAAAGGACCAGGTCTATGAACACACTTAATTTACAATTCGGCAGAAAGGAAATGTGGGAAAATCACGACCAACCTAAAGATACACTTGAAGGCGTACCACTCTGCTATAAATGCCATGGTAAGTTAGCTAACTGTAAAATTAAATGAAAAGTCTTAAGCACAGAAATTTATTAACATTAATTTTAATAGGCAGTCAGCTGTGGTGATTTGTGTTAAATTTGCAAGTTCACAAGTCAAATGCTTTATTATATATTTACTTCTATTTGAGATGGTTTCTCAAATGGTAATTTTCACTTTTGACTCATTTTGTATGGCAGGAATTTACTTTTACTTAAGTACTGAATTTCAGCACTGCTCACCACTGCCTAAATCTCATGAGGAATATGTGGAATGTATGCCATAAGCATAACACCAGTGCATAATAGTTGATTCTTATGTAAAGAATACCATGGCATCGATACCGCAGCATCACAACAATGTAGTAACAATGCCAGCAGCTCTGAGTGCCCTCCGCTGGGCCTTTTTTCTTAGCATACAGGAAGCCAGGGTTTGTGGTGTGTGGTGTTTCATTCTCCAGTCTCAAACCTAGCAGGGCGTCAGGTTCAGGAATGTGGAGCAAGGATGAAGTTTCGAAGCATTCAGGGGTGACTCTGAAGGCTTTTTTTTTTTTTAAATAGAACAACACAGAAAGTGAATGTAATATACCAAAGGGCCTATGCTTTTGACATCAGAACATGAGGAGTATTAATGTGAAGCTCAAAAACACAAATGTCCAGCTGAATTTCAAATACATTCTAGAGATTGTTGTTGTTCTGGTATTGGTGTCTTTATGTATTGTTTTTTTTTCTGACATGAACATAAGAAGAAGTATTCACGCCAAAGATTTATGTTAAGTTATTCACAGCTATGAGTGTATTGTGCTGCACACTGCTATTTAGTTTCCCCTGTGCTTGTATTGTGGAATATATGTCAGGTCAGCATCTGACCTTTGTGGAGACAATATCAAGTTTCCACTGGCTGAATTCAGGGGATAACAAACTCGTGTCCAAAAGAGGAATCCCCTGTCCTCTTTAAACAAACAAGCAAAAACCTCAGTCTCCTTTTCAATCTGCAGATATTTAAAGCAGCAAAATATTGAACAAAATAGATCTGCAATGTCTTCACTGATAATGTTTAAAGGGAAACTTCACCCCAGAATGAAAAAATTTTTTTTTTTCTTAGACTGCAAAAAAAGTTGAGAAAACTCAATTACAAGGCAACCATCCTCACTACATTTTTGAGTCCAAAACTCTTAAGTTTTGAAATATACTAAATAAAGTTTTGCTGACCTATAGTCTTTTGTTGAGATGAGTTACTTTTCTTCTCTAGATAAACTTGAATATATAAGTTTTGGAAACTGCCAAAAATTGCATGTAAAAAATTGTTCCCAGTGAGATGTGAACCTCATTCGTCATTATTTGGGTGCTTGAAAATTAAGTGGTTCTGATTGAAAATATTTAATTATTAGCCATTATTCACCTTCACTTCCATGAGTTTATTCAACGATTTCTGAAATACACATTTTTGGGGATTTCTAAAACTCAAAGATTAAATTTTATCTAAAGAAGAAAAGTAAATCATCTCCACAAAACATTATTAGTTGCTAAAACCTAGTAAAAACTTTGAGTTTGAGTTGGGCTAAAAACCTAAAAAAAACAACAACTATTGAATAAGTTGCCTTGAAATTTTGACTTTGGAGATATCAGCCGTAAAGATGTCTGCCTCCTCTCGTGACAGCACAGGATATAAATATTAATGGCGTCCTCCTCAGCTGAGCTATAATCTCTCTTCCACAAGTAGATGCACGCTTCCATCTGCACTGTGATATGGTTAGTAGGTGTAGTTCGGTAGAAAGAAAATAGTTCCGAAATAAACTGCTGACAACCAGGTCTGTGGATTATCTGAAGTAACTGGGTCAACATTCCTGGAAAGAGACACTGCTGTTGAGTTTTTTTGTGTATTTTTTGGCACTTCAAGCACCACAAGTGGCATGTAGTTCCATTATATCGGCGAGAAGGCAGACATCTCTGCGGCCGATATCTGCAAAACTTTGCAGCTCACACCAAAACATAGATGTAGATGGATAAATAGCACTACAGGTAGGAGGAAAAATAGTAATTCCTCTTTTGAGGTGAACTGTCCCTTTGAGTTAAACATTGAGTCTGAGGCTTCCTGTATCCCCCCCTGAGCTCAACACATGAACTACACTCACTGAAGATGTAATTTAAACAATGTAATCAATTAACAATGGCTGTAATGACAGCATATAATAACACCACCAACAACCATAACTGAAAAAATATGATATTCCCCCGGCTGCTCTAAGGCTTGCGAAATGAAGTCCACTTGGAAAAGAGCTAAAGCTTTCTAAGGGGGAACAGGGGTTTATGTGGAAACATACCTTACACACTAAAATGTAATAACCTTTGAGTCTCCCGGTGTTTTACTTGGCTGGGAGAAGCACAAGATCAAACACAGACTTGGATCCAGCAGCCTTTGCCAAAAATGTCAGCGCTAAGCACTGGGCTCCAGCTTCAGGTATTTTCTTTCCCCTGGCAGGGAGCGAGAGCAAAGACACAGGCCAGTGTTAACCCTCGGCGGGGCTGCCCCAAACAGCCACCAGCACGCTGACCATTGGAGGGGAAGTGAGGTCTCCCTGCTGTCATCAGTGACCGTGCACGTCTGGGTCATGTAGTGTCACTGAAAACCTGGCACAGGCTCCATTCAGGAAGTTGAGATATTCACGTACAATTGCACGCCTGATGACTTGCTGCAAACCGGTCCTGTACAGCTACACTGATCTCTCTGAAGCGCACAAACGAATATCTCATAAATATCTTGAAAAGCAGTGACTTCAAAGCAGCGATGATGGGACTGAGATAACTGCAAAGGCGACAGAGCCTCATTCTATACATCTGCAGATAACAGCTCCAATAATGAAGGAAGTTGAGCGGCTGCCATTTCTCTTGTCTAAATATATACTATTCTTTGTTGAGCTGTAGAAGAATTTAAATAAATATTTATGCCCTAAAATATATGCGGTTGAAATGCTGTCATGGCACGACAGCACAACAACAGTTGTCACAATGTTGTCTCTTTGAAACCTATTTGTATATCTATTTTGATATCGCTATTTATATATACCCTTGACAAAAACAGGCATTAAATACACTACTTTCATGCTCATGTTATTGATTGATACCACTCCCATCTCTATACAGTTAATATGAAACTACAGCCAGGAGATGGTTAGCTTAGTACAAAGACTTGAAACAGCAGGAAACAGCTAGCCTGGCTCTGTCCAAGGGTGCTGAAATCTGTGTAGGAGCACCTCTGAAAATCATTAATTCACAAGTGACATTGCACTGGTGGGGGACTATTTTTTGGCAGGGAAAAGTGACTCCCTAAACAACCCAGATGCAATGTGTTGAGCTTTCGTGGGCGTTCAGACCAGAATCAGCCCTGCGTTAAAACAATGCAGGGAGCTGCGTTGGTGGGGGCTCTGAATGACAAATTGGTGAATTTGAAGGTTCATCATCTGCCAAAAACCTGCACAATGGTTTTTAATACTGACACATGATTTTTACAACTCATATTCATGTTACAAAGTAATCCACCTGGAATGTAAGCTTGCATAGTGATTGGCCAACACAGTGCCATGCCAGATGATGTTGCATTGCACCAAAAGTTGAGCCAGTTGAGACTACCCCCCTTTTTCAGTGTACTGTTGGCAACCACGCAGCATCACCAGAGTGGATCCATTCAAGTGAATGAGAAAGCTGCATTTTTTTCATGCAGGGTTTCTGTCAGTCTGAATGTGCGAGGCTCCTCTGCTATATTGTGTCATATTGCTGCCCTATAATTGTACAGGCCTGATGTGCCACCAGGCCAATAAGAACTACCACCACGCCTAAACAACAACAACAACAACAACAACAAAAGAAGTTTTATGCCAAAAATAACATCAAATATCCATTGATTCAGAAATCAATGATCAGAATAAATAAATAAATAAATAAAGACAAACATCGAAAATCTGGTTGAGACCCAGAGTGGTTGAAGAGCCCCAGATATACTACACATGGTGAATCATTCACCAATTTGTTGATCTCCCATCATTTTAATGAATGAAAATGAGTTTAGTTTACACTTTTGTTCTAGCTGAGTTTCTTTATGTGTGGCAACATTTCCATATCATGGTGAAATTTTTCTCCAAGACAGAGAAGATATAGTGCAACAATGAATCATGCACAGTTTGTTCATGATGTGCTAATATTTTGCAGAGTTCAGAGGTTACACTGCTTATTTTATGCAATAAATGCAGTTTAATGAGTCATCCTCTCCTTATGTTTACTTTGTTTAAAGTGTTGAATATACAGAGTGACCATGTAAGTGTAAAATGTTAATGTACATTACAGACTGCCTGCTGCGCCATCTGACCGAAGCCTGAAAAAAAAAAATCTAGGGCTAACACTGTTTCTATTGCAACCTGCATGATATTATACCAGGTGGATAAAGTGTAACGGCACCCTGTGTTGTACAGGCTGATTGATTCTGTAGTCGGGACAACCACTTGCTGTCTGAAAGCACCCTAGGTGATTTTGTTATCTTTGAACAGAGCCAGGCTAGCTGTTGCGGTCGTTACACTAACCTGCTGCTGGCTAAGCTTCATATTTACAGTAAAGACACAAGAGTGGAATCAATCTTCTCATCTGACTCTCAACAAGACAGCAAATAAGTGTATTTCCCAAATGTTGAACTATTCCTTTAAGAGACAATGTTTAGATTACCAACTGGACAAAACGGGCAACTGGCCCGGGGCTAAAGGCCTCTGGTCCTCTGAGTGATGGCTCTTTGATTCCTCCTGATGGCCAGAGAGAGGCCTTGCTCCCTTCATGAGTGCAGCTCGCCGGGGAATTAAAGTGAGAAAGTGAGCAAACTGCTTCAAAGTACTTCAGACAGTATAAATATCCTCAGAAAAATAAACATTTAATCTGCCAGCAGTGTTCTAATGTCTCTCTCCATTAGGCACAGGCCACACAAACCACTCTCTGCCTCTCACTCAGTCATTCTCTCACAAACATGCAGACAGAGAGGGACTCGACCTCTGACTCACAGGCGAAGCCATGCGGAGATACACGCTGAAACACTCAAACATGAAAGAATGGATAAAACAAGCATCCCGCACTTGTGACGAGTGTCGAAGCCGACCAGGTGATGATGTTTACACTGACAGAGAAGTGAATGTTTGTTCTGGACAAATGGCAACCAACATAGAAAAAGAAGTCCAAGGAGAAGGCTGTGATTAGCATGTTTAACAGCTGGTACAAGTTAATATAGAAGGAAAGGTGAGATCAATGGTCAGCTCAACAATGCAGTGGACAGGGCGCCCCCTTCCCCCACTACCTTTAAACTCCTTCAAATATCTCCCCCATGAAAAAAAAAAACACCATTAAACCCCCCACTCCTCCTCCTCCTCTTTTCCTCTTCCCCGCCACCCTTCTCCCACCCCATTTCCACCACAGCCCCTCTCCCTGCTCCAGGATTTTGCTGTACAAACCAGGAACAGATGTCTGCCGGGGCCGTGCTGAAAGACCCCGCTGTTCTGGATGCCAGCCACATGCTTTTCATTCAGAGATGAAGGCTCACAGCTCGCCTTCTTGTGAAGCCAATTTCAGAAAAAAAAAAAAAAAAAAAAAGAGGAGAGGTGGAAAAAAACAAACTCTCCAAATGCCTTCAAGTCCCTTCAAAAGCAGCAGTACATATATGAGCACACCTTTTTGTCTCCAGCATGTGTTGCTCCCTGCTAGTGCCGCATCAGCGACAGGATTTTTTTTTTTTTTTTTTTTTTTTTGTCATTTGTAAGAAGAGGCGGAGGTGAAAAGTGATGGGATGTTGCTGAAGAGAGTATTTCTTGAAAGAAGTCTTCAGACACTCACCAGGAGCTGAATGAAAACCAGTCCTTACAGAAAGTTGTGATGTTGTGATTGCAACAGTTAACACCAATTCAACCAGTCCCCATGAATTCTGCATTATGAACAACCTTGCAAATCTGTCCAATCACTGCAACTTTTCCACAAATTAGGCCAAACATCGTAGCTTCTCGCGAGTTCTACCCATCAAGGCTGTGCAAACGTCATACGTGTCCGTCTCAGTGAATCATCTCAATGTTTTATTATTTATGTTTTATTTTACTTTACAGAAAAAGAGAAATAAGTTTTGTCATTCTTATTGCCATTTATCCAAGCTCTGGGCTTGAGCTGGTAAAGTTACTTAGCACACTGAGAACAGACTGTGGTTTTATTATCACCAGAGCAAGTTGCCTTTGATTTTTAATGAATTAGTTACTTCTTTAAATCACAACCATTTTTGCAGGTTTCACTTGCTCCTACAGTTTTACTGCAGAAGATGCCTAAAACATCAGTATGTGCATCACAATTTTATAGAAAAACAGTTGACATCTTAAGTTAGCTAATGTTAGCAAAATGCAAGCTAACTAGCCAGCTAATCTGCATAAATCAGTAGCTAGATAGTTAACTTGTGTTTACTAACACAACTTAACTCAGATGTGACCCTATATGTCTCTTTTACAGGAAAAGGAGAAAGTGGGCCAAATACCAAGTTTGATCAACTATAATTGGAGCACAGAGCAAAAGGGACAGAATTAAGGAAGGGTCAATTTAGGCTGCAACAATCCCCCCCAAAAAAGCTGAGGGACTGACTGGACGGACTAGAAAGCAACTCAGAACTAAAAAGAAATGACCTCAGTTTCAAACTTGAGGCTGTGTACTGAAAAATAAAATGTCATTTCGGGTCACAGCCTTAAGATTACACAGATATCCCAGCTTCAGATCCAAATCAAATACTGCTCACTCAAAATGAACATGGTGACTAGAAGATATACCCAAATGCCCAGCGTCAGCATCGTCCAAACATAACATCCATTTCGAGCAGGATCGCCAAATGAGGATTTTTATATAAGGGGAAAGTCTTATTCACAGATTCCAAATGAATGTTAAAAAAACATTAGCTTACAATTAGTTTAGTGAGCTGCTTGGGAACTCTGCTCTTAAACTAAATTTATTATTGAGGGGTGAGTGAGTGCTATGTAACTCTCCGAAAGTCAAAATAAATTTGCGTCTCAGAGCTTTTGGCACATCATTACGTCCAAACTGAATCCCCTGACCGAGCCTTTTTGACTTCAAGTGTGATATTATTAACCTTTCAAAGTGGAATAATAAAGGCCTTTGTTGTGGAATTGAAAATGTTGACACACTCCCTCCTCACAGGCCAAGTCTGTGGGAAGTTTTGAGACAAAAGATGGTGCTGAAAGGCTGAATTAGCCTGTCATTATTTGGGCATCCAAGCATGTCTGTTTGAAGCTCCAAAATGAAGCGCAGTGGTTGTGTGTGTGTGTGTGTGTGTGTGTGTGTGTGTGTGTGTGTGTGTGTGTGTGTGTGTGTGTGTGTGTGTGTGTGTGTGTGTCGGGGCTGTTGATGTGTTGATGTTTCCAGAGGTGAAACACAGTGAACCTTCACACAGCTCTTCCACTAATGAACGCAGGTTTGGATAAGTACAGGGTAAGCAGTCTTCTGCATTTTTACATATTCAATAACTACAGACTAGGCTTGTTTTTGGTGGGGTAGCGTGGGTGACTGCCACTTTGATCTCACCTGTAATATTTCTACATTACACCAGGTGCTTGGACAGGTAAGACTGTCTGGAACACCTGCAACCAAGTGTCAAAACCTTGACGTCTGTAGCCAGGATGAGCCAAGTGATCCTGCTGAATCACGCTCTCTTTGTCCACTCAGACCACACACTTTAAGGAGCCTATAGGATTACACGCTGGAGGCAGTCTGTCAGCTGCAATCTTGAATCATGCTTTGCAGCAACATCAATATTTAAACAGGTTTTTGCATCCTTTGATCTTTTGTTATCTCTTGCTAAAGCGAGGCAAAGCATTCATGATTTGCTGGATAGAAATGGAAGCTTTATTGAGGAGATTCACAGGTTTACGCGAACTGGTGTGGACACAGGCTATGTTAGGGCTCAACAACAAGGATTGCCTGCTTGCAATGTTTAGTGTAACTGTTTTCAGTATTATGACAAAGCACCTGTGCTAATTGTAGATGCAAAACAAAGTCCACAACTTAACTTAACTCTAGTGAGTTATTATTATTATTTTGTAATTTATTCCTCTGCATTCTGTCATTTCAGTCATCACTCCTCTGGCCGCAGCACAGCATCTTTACTGTTTTTTATTTACAAGTTTACTGTTCCCACCAACCGCGGTATTAAATATTTGCCCTTGTTATTATCATCATAAAAAACTGTTATTTAAAGACATCACCCTGGACTTTGAGAAACCTACATTTTTTAGAGGTTTTTAGATTAAAGCCCCTACAAGGTGGTTTTAACTGGTTTGGAAACAGTTTCAGTTTAACACTGATGCATCTATACGACCTACAGTTAACAAGCCACCTGTGAGAAGATTTTTCAAACTGTAACCCTAAATGTCTGCCACCAAGTTGGATTCTCCTTGAAATCAGATGAAATGAGCCCATGTTTACATTTTCCCATACAGTAGGCACTACTTTTGTACATTAGCCAGTTAAAAAGAAGCAGGAGGTGAGTTTTAGTTAAATAATTTTCTTTTTTGCCACTTTTGTCAATAGTAGCCCACAAATTTAACAAAATATAATAGCTCCTTATAGTAGCTTTAAATGTGATGATTAACTTTAGTCTTTGTCTGATATCCAATAAAAAAAAAACGTTTTGTATAGGGCAAGTAAAAACTGATGTCAGGCAAGTGGGTCAGAAATCTACTTGTCCAAAGTAAATTAGCAGTTAGCAGTTATAAAATAACAACAAAGACTGAAGTTTATTGATATGTTTAATCTAGCCATGCAACCTCTATAAAATGTCAGAAAATAGTGAAAAATGTCGGTCCAAGTGAAAAAAAAAATCAAAAAACATTAACGCTGAATCCTGTTAGCGCTTGTTTTTTCTTTTTTTCCCCCCGGTTGTGCTCCATCACTTTCAGCCCATCCCCCAGGACAGGGCAGGGGGATAGAGGGGTGAGGGTTCGGAGGCTCCACTGATATCAGAGCCCTTTTATAACTCCCAGCTCTGCGCTTTGAAGTCGCAGCCAGACAGCTCAGGAATCCTACTCCCCCATTTGACAATGAGGAGGGGGGATGGTCAGAGCTAAACAGTGTGTTTGGCCAATCTCCTCCTGTACCGAATCGTGAGTGATTTTAACTGTCCCTGCTGCTCATCAACCTGGACTACAGTGGTGAATAGTTCTCTCCACATGCTAAAACACTCAGGAGGAGAAAATGTGACTGAAATTGATCTAAAACTTCAAAAAATGATCTAATTGCTGCTATTGTTTGACTTGGACTTGTTTAATCATGGTCCAAACATCTAAGAACCCATAATCCAATAATTATATCTGGAAATGTGACAATGAAATCCGATCCTAGAGAAGAATTAATTAACGGTATGTTTAAGGGATCAAACGTGGAAATGGAGTCACTGTCTTACAGGGGAGATAAATTCTATCTGTGTTGAAAGCCATGCTGCTAGATGGGAAACTATACAGCGTGAAAAGCATCCCCGAGGACATCATCTATCTTTACATTAATGTAGGCACAGTAGACTCATTTCAAACAGCATGAAAAGAGCTGTCATTGTATATACGAGCAGGCAGTCACATATTACCTCCGCCCCACAATAGCATACATATATGCTCCATACCGTCATAGTATCAATTTCATTCATATCCTGGATAATTTGGTATTTAATACTTAACAGGGCTGCAGCTAATCAATATTTTCATTATTGGTTCATCTACAAACTATCTTCATGTTGTTTTGATCTATAAAATGCTAGAAAATAGTGAAAAATGCTCATTAAAAATTCCAAAAGCCAAAAGTGATGTCTTCTAGTAGCATCTTTTTTACAACTAACAGTGCAAAACCCAAAGATATGTCACATTAAACAAAGACAAGCATCCAATCGTCTCGGTTAAGCCAACTATTTTGATAATCAATTAATCTTTTTTACTAATTTTTGAGGAAATATGTCCAAATTCTTTGATTTCAGCTTCTCGGATGTGAGAATTTTCTAGTTTCTTTACTCCTATATGACAGTGAACAGAATATCTTTAGGTTGTGAACAGCTAATCGATTAGTTGAGATAATAATCAAGAGATTAATTGACAATGAAATTGATCAATAGTCGCAGCTCTATATCAAGGTAATCAAAAAATCATGTAGTTGTCAATTATTAAATGAATCGAAAATTATTTTGATAACTGTGAAATTGCTTTGAGTAATTTTTTAAGAAACAATGTCAAAATTCTCTGATTTCAGCTTCCAAAAATGTGAATAATTCCTGGTTTCTTGACTCCTCTGTTTCAGTACACAGTGAATAACTTTGGGTTGTGGACAAAACAAGACATTCAAGGATGTCATCTTTGGGTTTGGGAAACATCAATTAACATTTTTCACCATTTTCTGACACATTATGGACCAAACAACTAATCCAAAAATAGAGAAAATTACAGACATACGAAATAATGGAAATAACTGAAGAACAAATGTCTCATCATCAATGATTTTAATAGTTTTTTCAGTGAAAATTACATTTTTGACATAAAAACGATCATTCCCAGTAATCCTGAATCATATTGCAATCACAATATCTGTCAAAAAAATCTTTTTTTTTCTTTTTACCATATCGTGAAGCATATTATCATATCAATCCATTATTGGTTTGGTCTACAAAATGTTAGAAAATACTGATACCATACAATAACGTTCCCAAAGCCCAAGGTGACGTCTTCAAATGCTTGTTCTGTCCAACCAAGCACGTCCAAAACCCACAGATATGTCACTTTAGACTAAGACAAGCATTGAATCCTTGCTATTGAGAAGCTGGAACTAGAGAATGTTTGGCATGTTTGTTTGAAAAATGACTTAAATGGAATCATCAAAGTAGTCGATTAATCTCCTGTCAATTAACTGATCAATTAATCAACTAATCGTTTCATCGCTACTTGTCATTATACTTTGGGTGTTGTTTCATCCAGCATGTTATCTCTGCTTAAAGCTGCCATAGACAGTTTATTTTTGGCATTATTGGACAAAACCTCCATAAAATCTTTAAGCTATGGTAATTCAGATAGACTGAGCGAAGACTAGATTTCTGCTCCTCTTCTAGGCTCCATTTTCAAGCTTTAGAAAATCTTGCCTGTGGAAGGAGACCTTGGCAAATAACAGGTTGGTAAGATATCTAATTCCCAACAAAAAGAGTCAAGAATCAACCATCTCTGAGCCTCTAATTGAACATTAATTTGACGACCTGGAAATGAGACTCAACAATCCATCTTTCTCCTGAATCACTTATTGCACCTTTAAAACATGTGATGTAGAAACATTTGTATTTAAGAAAAATTACTCTTTCTTTTACATTTTATGTACTGTGATATTGTACCATCTATACATATCAGGACCAGTATATGTCAGCAACAGATGTGACTGCACTTTGGTTCGTCCAACCATTCTCCATCATCCTGCGTTAGTCTCAAAGAAAGCAGGAAAAGTGAGGCACTGGTTAGTTAAATGCTGATCCAGTTCTGGTCTGTGAACAAGCCTCTAATGTAACCAACTAATGACGCAAAATAAATCAGCCGCAGGACTTTGATAGAAGTGAGGGTGGGACCCACCTACTAATAAGTGTCAAGCGCGTGCCTCTGGTGGTTTCCCTTCTGGGGAGTGTGAACTCAGCCTGCTCTGAAGCAGAGTAAAGTTCTCTTTTAATTTGCCATGAGTGGGCGGTTTATAGCCCTGATATAATCTATAACTCTTCCACTATTACAACCACCCACCTCACAGACCGTCAGTACCTCTGTGTGAACTCCTCGCAGCTTTCTGTCTGTCTGTCTGTGAGCTCCGGGGCTCTTGTACCCCTCAAAACGACACACTAATTGAAGTGATGTAATGTTATGCCACAGAGGGCTGCCCGCTGGGAGCCGCACTAGAATGGGAGGCATTGAGGAAAAAGACACAGCCCTGAGTCATGATGCCAGCAGCCACAAGAGCAAACTTTATATCCCTCAGCTCAGTCTGAGAAACGACTACCTTTCCATCCAGGCTGTGTCTGTCTGTGTGAGTGTGTGTGCTGCGTTGCCAAGCCGCTTCACACACACACCGGGCTCATGCCTGTCATAACCCCATCCAATGATGCTGGCAGGGGAATAACCGCTGCAGTGTTGTGTCGGAGCCAGACATGACAGAAAGAACAACAAGCTACAACTCTGCAAAGACATCAGCATGTCTTCACACATGCTCTGTGAATACAGTTCAGTCAAGAAGTTCTCTGATCGTCTTTGAAGTGCCAGACTGACTCATCCCATCAGCACATGCAAACACGCACACACCTGACACACTTTTTTAGATAATGAATTATGAATTTTGTCAATGTAAAACTGTTAAAGCAAACACGAATGGTGCACATACAAGGTTTCTTCAGTTTTTTAAAAGAGTAACACTGGCAAAAAAGTACATACACTGTTTGCATTTGTGGTTAGTGGTTCAACATTTTGAAGCTGTTACAGCATGGTTTTTTTGTTTTTTGCTTTTTTTCCCCCAAAAAACATACTTTAAAATGTGGCTGAAGTTAATGTAATTTCATTAAAGTGACATTAACTTCAAATGCCTGTCAAAATCATATTGAGATTGTTTAAAATTCAGATTATTGGATGTTTAAAGACTTTGTAAGGACTTGCAGAATCCCTAACATAACATGAGGGGATGCAATGGTTATTTCTAAGAGAAACAGTCAACATTTTACCATTAAATCACAGCAAGATAAATCAGAGAGCTTTTTTGATGTTTATTAAATCCTTTTTTGTTTTACTTCGGAAAAATGCTTTGAAGTCAGCATTAAAATGTTTCACCACAGCCCTTGTAATCATTAAAGGGAAAACTTAATAGCCTTACAGTCTTTTCATTCATTTTTAATCAAAAACAGGGGATCCAAATAAGCTGGTTTTGTTGTTGGGCTTATTGTCACAAAGAAGAAAGAGAAAATAAACATGAAATAGAGACAAAAATGTCTGATACCTGCATGTTCTTCAGCTTGTGATCCGTCGCGCTGTACCTCTCACATTCCTCCATCCCTCTCCGGAGGAAGGCGTTCACAACAAAACTGTCTCCTGAGACAGGGATTAAATACACCGATCAGCAGGTTTAACCTAAATCTTAAACTCAGCCTGTGCTTTGTCACATCATCATATCAAACTCCATTATACAATATGATCTGTCCTCACCTTCAGGGTTTTCTCGGCGCTTACACGCTTCAGATCCACCAGAAACAAGGATGCAAAATAGACATACGTTATTTTTTTGTATTATATCCACACTAAAATCAAAATTCTTTAAATAATTTGTCATTCAGTATTCAAAAGTCCAACATTTCTTACCATGTTTTGACTGAAGTTTGCCCATTCTTAAGTCCCTCTTCCCTGGATCAATAAAGGTACTCCGGATAACACAGTCACTGACTCAACATGGTCACATTGTGTTTGTTTTGCAAGAAGAAAACTCCAACTTCATCCAAAGGAAGGTGATTAAACCGCGGGTTCATTGAAGAATCAGCTGTCTCCGTGCAGGAACGAGATGAATGTGTAAAAATGATGTGTGAGAGAGACAGCAGGACACACTCGCTGTCTGTCTCCAGGCTTCCCTTCAGTCCGACTGAATGTGGGAGCGCTTTGAACACAGCAGAGAAGATCACAGAGCCAAAGTGTCAATACACGCTCAACATGAAGGGAACTTCCGGTTTGTGCTTCTACAAAATAAAACATGAAATTGATGCAACCAGTTTCAATGGATGAAACAGAGAAGATGTGAAGAGCACAAATGTAAAATATTTTTGGAATCAAAGACCAAACGGTTCCAAATAAAATAGTTACATTAGCAGACAAATATACACATCAAATTAAAAAGGTTGTAGGATACAGGTTGAAATCCCCTGACGGTTACGTATTTCTATACTTAAAAATAAAATAAAATAATAATTATAATAATAATTAATACATTTTATTTGCTTAGTGCTTTAAAGGGTACTAATAGAAACTTTACATAGCAGAAAAAATGCATAAAAGCAACAACAAGAAAAAAGTAGAGAGCAATATCAGTATAAAAAATAAAAAACAAAAACAAAGGAAAACACAGTGATTTAGACCGATATCCATTCGATCAGTCTATTTAATAAAGGATTTCTACATTGTTTTCTTCATGGTTTGCACAGAGTGGACTGCAACAATCTTGTTATACAGATTAATCTTGGGAAATTGATTGTTTTAAATAATGGATTACTCCATATGTCATTAAAGAATGTCTAAAATAATTGTAGCCTTTAACAGTGCAAATATAACAGTATCTTAACCAAATAGCTTATTTCAAATCAGTCAGTGTGCTCCAACCATTTGTCCCTCCAAGGTTTGATGTCCTTGATCTGAGACTTGTTGCACATTTTTGGAGGATGTGTGGAAAACAGTCAGAAAACCCACAGTCTTCACCAAGCAAATCCTCACATTTGATAAGCTACAACCAGCATGCTGATCAGAATCAGGTTTAGTGCCAAGTACGTTTTCACAAGCAAGGAATTTGCCTTGGTATATTAGTGCATAACAATACAAGATATTATAATGATCAAAACAATAACATATAAAATATTATAAAAACTATATGCACAATATGAACCAAATGTGATACAACCTCTGAGTAGACTATTTTAATAAACATTTGTTCTGCTACACCTAGTTGTTTTCATTTTTTTAAATCTACTTTAACCAGTTGTCATATTTTGAAAAGCACATTAATTCGTTTTCCGGTTGTAAGTTTCGTTTACCTTGACACTCTGAACACTGGTTTGGCAGCTCATGTGTCGTTGAACGTAAAACCGCGTCCTCTGTTGGTGTAAGTTTCCGTTCAGCTCCATTCATGGTTTTCAAAGAAGATTTTTGATTTATGACGGCGAGACTTTTGTTATTTTTCTTGGCCACGTTAGCTTGTAGGCATGTTTGTATCACAAGTTTCTCTCAATCAAACCAGTCTGAGCACCGAAAAGTAAAGGCAGATCACATAGCAATTAATTAGATCTGTCTGGAAACAGGCCTGTGATCATATTTAAACTAGAATTAACATAATTTATTTAAACAATTTCAACCCAAATTGGATTTTGGTTTGTTAAAGCACTGAGGTTTACCAAATTCCGATGCGTATAGGGATAAACACACAATGTGCAATTAATAACATTATCATTTCGTGAATGATTGTGCTTGTGTGTGAACCACACAATTACAGGCTGCCTATTATAATTTCCATTAATTGTTTTAGGTTTGTGCACAACACATGGTGAAGATAAACTTTTGTTTACAGAAGAGTTTGCAGGAAGAAGTACATGCTGTACTTTAACCCAGCAGACATCAAAAGCTCTTTTATAGTTTGTTTCCTTTGGCAGGGCGTTAAAGCAGGACCTGGCACACATGCCAAGTGTTATGAATATTCATTTACTCAGGCAACCTTATGAAAACATGAAGGTGATGTTAGTGTTTTGTAAATATTCCACTCCTGTGCAGATTATATTCACAACGAGGAGAGATGTTACTTTGATCTGCGCATGTTATCAAGACATAAACTGTTATTATACAGTTGGAGTCTATCACTCACTCTCACACTCAGTGCTGCTGTCACAGAAGAAATTACAGCCCGTCTGCACTAAACCTTATCTTTATCCTTTATTACCTAAACACAGGAGCTCTGCCTGGAGGAACATGAGACATTTACTCTCTGTGCTACTGAAAGAACATCTTATTTTCTGTGAGAATCGTACTATATGATAGTGTCCCAGTTTCACTACCATACCATGATGAATGTGGAGTGCAGCTATATTACTCTTCCTGTCAATTTGTCTGCCATTTGACTTCTCATAGACACAGGACCCTCAGATCACTGTCTGTGTTTGACAGGAGGAGCCGCCATTTGCATAGCTCATTGATGGCAGCCTTCTTTGATCCTACTCGCCGTGCCTAATTATCACCATTTCTTTATGCAGCCTGGCTCCCAGGATTCTGCCTCTTTACAAGGTACCTCTCCCTCATCCTCTTTCTGCTACTCCCTCAAACATCCCACTTAAATGGATGACATACATATGGGATGCAAAAGAAAAGAAAATCTCAGAACTCAAGCAGAAACAACTATTCGTACAGTTTCTGACAGGATAGTTTAGGCTGGGAACAGAGACAGACAGAGAGAGCTGAAGTTGTCTTTTAAGGGCAATGTTCACTTGGATAAAAGTCCTGGTTTATCCTCAAAGGCTGTCATGAAGATGAAGAATTGAGAAGACCTGACACAACTTAGGTTTTATGGGCTTTCAGTGCTCATTTTTACTGAGGATGTGGATCATCATGCTGGCAAAGGTGCAGGTTTTTCTAAACTTTCATCATCTTAAAGATCATATCAATGTGGGAGAACTGGGACTGTTGTAACACCGGGTTAGTTGTAACACTTGCAGCTTTTCCACTGGCACTTTTTGCCACGCAGAGTCAAACCAAGCCATGTTGATTTGCTTTTCCATTACCACTTTAAATGCGCCAAGCTGTGCCAAGTCATACCCGAGATGGACTTTCTGTGGAGTGGGGCCAAAGTGCATTCGACCCACCTCCAAGCGGGTCATGATGACATCTCGTCCTCCGCAGCCAGCCCGTGCCAACCTTTCTCCCCCTTAAACAGGTGTGTTGCAAGACTCAGCCCATGTGTGCAGGAGAGCAGAGAGAACGTTTTAAAAGTGTCTGCATGTTCACCTCTCACTACTTTTGTTGCCTCTAACTGAATCTCTGTGGTTTGAAGTTGCTGTTTGTACCTTAAGGTATCTACCTTATTTTACTGTTTCATGTTCACTGTCAGTCGGTTAGGAGTCGTGTTATGTCCGTGAATGTTCTCATTCGTCCAGGTCATTGTAATCGATTACAATGACGTGGACGAATGAGAACATTCACGGACATGGAGAGTCGTGTTATGTTACTGCTGATGAAAACCCAACATTATCTATTTTTTATTTTAAAAAAAGCTTTAAAAAAAAAACAATATAACCGGACTTTTAGTGTTAATTCAAAGGAAATTAAGTGTTTATTCACCATTTTTACAGATCCTTGACTAAAACTAAGCTTTAAGACACACCCTCAAGCAGGTAGCCCTGTTGTAATGGAGATGCAAATCCCTGCCGTGCTGAGCTGAGCCACTACATGTGTACAGAAAAGGGGTAAAAGTCAGTTTAACCAATCTGAAAAGAGATGAGGTGATGTAATAAATATTGTACACTCCTAATTCCCTTTTGAGCCCACAGGAGAAGTGATATGTCTCTGTGAGCAACAGTGTGGATTTTATGACTAAAAACTGGTATTCAGGTAAGAAAGTTTTTTTTCTAGATTATTTTTTGCCTAGCAATCATTATATTATACATTCAATGGTTTGACTTCAATAACCTTAAGTATCAGTTTCTCTGATTTAATTTGATGCTTTGCATTCTTGCTACCTTCAAATGCACATGGTAAAACAGTTAGCTATGTAATGGCCAGAGGTGGGAAGTTATGGAGTACAAATACTTTGTTACTGTAGTGTGGATTAATTTTCAGCTATTAGTATTTGAAGCATTTACGTACATTACATTTTAAGAGAAATATCTGTTCTTTGTACCCTTTCTTTGTACATTTTCAAAACAGGCTTGTTACTTTAGTTAAAATGCATTTAAGGGGAATTATTGATTATTTTTATTTTGCCTCACTATGCGCTGCCTCCCCCACATCAAGACTGATTTCTTTTTTTTTCTTTTTTTTTTTTTTAAGTTATTTTTTTGGCCATTTTTGCCTTTATTTGATAGCGACAGCTGAAGAGTAGACAGGAAACAGGGCAGAGAGAGAGGGGATGACACGCAGCAAAGGGCCGAAGGCGGGAATCCAACCAGCGGCCGCTGCAGAGGACTACAGCCTCCATACATGGGTCGGACGCTCTACCCACTGAGCTAAACGTCCGCCCAAGACTGATTTCTACCTAAATGAATGGGACAATAACATAAAAAGACGATTCATTGGTTCGTCCATCAGTGCGTATTATGCATTTAAGAAGTAACAAGACAAATACAACATAAAAGACTTAATGAGACAAAACAGACAAGAGGGGGAGAATCGTCGACCGCAGAGAAAAGGTGAGGTTCAGTTAACTTTGCACAGAAACAACAGGTAGAAATGTCCTTCAGTGAGCAACTTTTCACTTTTACACATTGAGTACATTTGAGAGCCTGTAGAAGTTGAATCAGTGCTTCTACTTTTACCAGTCTTTTTTTTTTTTTACACAAATATCTGTACTTGTGTCTATCCTTGTGTGAAGAATGTGTGTACTTTTGCCACTTCTGGTAATGGCTGCTTGGGGTTGGGATAGTTGTAACAGTTCATTAAAATTTTGAAAAAATCTGCATTGTGTGTGTGGAACACTTTGCAAGCTCAAGGCAAAAAGAAGTGTGAGTCAAGTGTGTATGTTGTCAGTCCTGGACCCACAAAGCCCGCACCCCAGGGGCAGATATCTACATTTACCACAACACTGACAGTGATTGAAGCCTTATGTGACACATGCACATTCAGGAATAGTCCACACAGACACACACACACCCACACACACACACAAATGTAAAGATTGAGAAGAAATAAGTGTTTTTTTCCACCCGTTCACCCGTTTTTGCTGTGTTCCAACCTTGATATCTGTGGGAACCTTGGTCAACTTTCTCCTTTCCTGTTTCTTGTTTTTAATTATGCTTTATATGTTAGTCTATGTTGAAAAGAAAACCAGATTTTGAAGGTAGTTAAACGATGTTGCTGGCCATTGGTATAATGAGTTAGCTGCAGTAATGATTGATGTAGCTAGTTAGTCAGCTAGTGTTTTGCTAATTTGTTACATTAGTTAACTTAAGATGTAACTAACAACAGAACTTTTTGTATTTGACATTAATTCACATAATCTGTGATTGTGTAGTAGATGTCCAAGTAAGTTTTATTTGTGGGTGCCCTATTTCGAAGTTTGAGAGATCTAGCACAAACAACCACTGACCCGCCCCCCCCCCAAAAAAAGTGTTACTACCATCCCTGGTCTCCCCTAAATCATTACTTCTTAAACTTTGGTTCAATTTGTGATTTTTACTCAGAGATGAGCGATAGTTTCCATGGTTTTGTGTGCTCAGCTCTGTTCAGTTTCTTCTTAACATGCCTATAAGTATGTGTGTAAGTTAATCCCCTCCCTATGTGAATCACCATTGGCACATGCGATGATATTCCATTGCTTTCAGCCATGTACCTGAACAACGGTTGAGAGGATAAACATCAGACTGTTTGTTTTGTTTGGAGTTTTCTGACATTTTCAAGCTGCTTGAAAACTGCGATAAAACCCTGTAACAATAAGGCTTTTGACTTTTCTTCCTTCTCCGTCTTGATTGCCTTTTAACAGCCGCCTGGTTTTGGACCAACTACAGTCAAAAGAAAAAGGGCCTCCAGACAGAGCAATTATGGTTTTATTTACCATGCCCGTTCCTACAGCTCTCCCTTTCTCTATCTGCCTCCCTTTTTTCTCCCCACTTTGTAATCATTGATCAGATTAGAGAAAAGTACAGCTTCCTCGTGCGATTCATCTCACATAAAAACTTCATTGGTGTATGAAAATAGTGGGCGCCAAACAATTAGGTGTGTAAAGAGATACTGTGGCATTAAAGGGATAAGTCACACAAACAACAGTTATGTCTCCTTAATGAAATGGGGGCTTTGTGTGCGAGGGAAAATCCATTCTGGGTTTCTTGTAAAACCCAATACTTAAAGAAAAATCTGTCCTTGAAGGCCTTGATTAGAGTATAAAGAGAGTATAAATCTTTTGCTTGATCTTAACCGCAGACTTCAGTCACTAAAATCAAACCCAGCAGAATTTTGTGTGAAATGTGCTCAATGAAACACCCACAAAAGGTCATTTTAAAGGTGACAGTGATTAGAACTGAGTCGGAACGAAGCGTGTGAATAAAGATGAACTCAATGTTTGCTTTTCTTTTACACTCAGGAACAGCCGACAGAATTCACCTTTGAAGTGGAGTGAAAAAGCTGTTGCCCAACAACAAACAAAGGGCACATTGTCTGAACCCGGCAGCTGACATGCAAAGCAGCAGAGCATTCACAGAATGCAAAACATGTTCATACGAACAATGGAGCCACTGATCTGCTCATGTAAACCGTGCGGACGACTGATACATTTCTTAACTGAATCATCTTTCAACAGTTTTGTTTTTAGGTTAAATTGGTGTCAGCCATGTGCAAACACACTGTCAGACAGTATAATTATAAATCCTTGAGTCCCTGTGCAGGGGCCTGACTGATAAATGACTACTGTGTCAGCTGCACAGTTACACTTAACGTAAAACCTTTTTACTTCCAGATTTGCAAATGTACATTTTATATTTGTGGCAGTTCCTGAATTTACTCAGTAAACTTACTTAGTTGTCTTGCATGAGGGTCAAGGTCAAGTGCTATCTGATTTTACTGCAGTGCATTTTCACTTACTGCCCTTATTGTGATCATCATGTATCTCATAAAATACACCACATAAAAATCAGTCTTTCCATGTGTGAAGCTGTGTGGCAGCTTCTTTACGCCATCAAGTGGTGGCCCGAGGCTTTGTTAAAATCTCCAAAATGCACATACTTCAACAGCAGAATTTCAGCAGACACAATCACACACTTAAACAACATGTTTTATTACAATGTTATATACAAAATAAAGTTGTTATGAACATATAAATCCAGACAGTTTAAAGAGGATTTAATGTTAGCATAAATACAAAACATTTTAACTGATGGGGTATGAGGAACATCCATTTTTAAAACAGAAAAAACACATGAACTGTACAAACCCCCCCCCCCCCAGCATGTTTAAAGGCTAGTTGATATTTTTCAACATAAGTTGGCATCAGACATAAACATTAAGCTTATTCTATAGATCCTGTGGATGGTGGTATCTCGGTGAGCAACTTGTATTATAGAAGTTAACAGCAGACCAGCCAACCAGTTAACCAACAAACAAAATCCACAGATTGAGCTAATGAGTATGTAGTGATTTCAATACAAAAAAATGACTAATGCCAAAAATGTTTGCCAATAAAAATCTGAACTATCCCTTTAACATGAGAACAAAAAGAAGCTGACGCTGTTAAGGTTAAAGCTTCGCGTTACATAAAAATATCACTTTGAAACTATGAACAGAGTAAACACTTCGGTTAATAGCACATAGAAAATTCAAGCATTGGGTACTCCATCGTAAGCCAAACTACCTGGACTGACACCCGCATGGATTTGGTCTGTTAAGGTGGTAGCACCAAGAAAATTACCTGAATGAAGTTATGTTAAAGACAGCATTTGTGAAATCTTAGTGCTGCCAAACAAATTGATATAGTTTTCTAAAAAGATTCTAGTCGTAGTTTTCCGAGCTACAAACAAACAAGGAGAGGTCATGAACAATCATCTGTCAGCCTTGGGGCATTGTAATGAGTTCAGACACCGATGACCAGGTTAGCTTTTTCCTCCTTCTGTTTATCCACTGCTCGATCCATAGCCTCCAGAAACCTCTCAAGAGTCACCGTTTGTGTCTGCAGGCAAACAAACAACATTAAAAAACGATATGACTCTTTTTTCCCCTACACTCTCCACAGAAGACCATCGAATACTCACCTTTACGAACAGTGCGTGGGCTAGAAATGGTAACTTCCTGAGTGCTCTTCCACTCAAACCTTTGCTTTTTCTGGAAATGAAAAAGAAAAACAAAACATTAGCCTCTGGCTGGTTCAGCTCTCAGAGACACTCGGTATTATGATTAGAGCACATAGTGATTTGGGGTGCAATTGCATTATGGGAGGCTGTACTCACAGAGCAATGTTCCTCAGTCTCAGACTGTGTTTGGACACCTCGCTCTCTGCAAAGCCCATCGTCTCGAGCTCAAATATGGTGAACAGCTGCTGCCGCGGGTAGATGATCTGGCACTGCACATCACACATCATGAAGCAAAGACATATGGGAAATTCTAATTTATCAGCTCACTACAGTTGGGGCCAATCTGATCAAATATTGGTATAAAGTGTTGTGTATTTAATTCACTCATCAGATAATTGACTCATGTCAGCGATCATTATACCGATCCAAGTTCTACTGTCTGATGTTTGTATTCTTCTGTACAGCACTTTGGTCCACTGTGGTTGTTTTAAAGTGCTCTACAAATAAAGTTGGATTGGATTGAATATTTAATAATGCAATTTTAAGCCCATAGCCAAAATTAGTTACCACTTATTTATCGACACTTGATTTTTGTTCAGTTTTTTTAAACATTAAGAGTTGCCATGGCAGTTTGACCTCCTACACCCAATAACATGTGAAGCCTGCAATTCCAGCCTACAGTTCAAATAAATGTCCTTACCTTACATCTCCTGTGTACAATGGTGTAAATTCAACTTTCACTTTCTTGTTTATATTGTTCTTATTGTATTATTTCATCTTGCTTATATCATACTTTTTACTTATTTATTGCTTTTCTATTGATCCGTCTTTCTATTTTGCAATCCCCTTTGCTGCTTAAACACTGCAAATTTCCTCACTGTGGGACTAATAAAGAATTATCTTAATACCAACAATAACAACAACAATAACAATGATGATAATAATATTAAAGCAAAAAGAGCTCTAGTATCGGTATCAATAAAGCCAGATGTTCAAACTCAGGTATCAGAATCGAAAAAAGAAATGGAAAAAGTTAATTGGTGAATCTCTACAGCTTGCTTTTGTACTGTTGCTGCTTATGGCTGCTTATTATGTTTTTGAAGCATGTTAATAGTAAGGTCAAACACGATTACTCTCTCGTTCTGATAAATATAACTTATATTTTCCACTGTAATAGTACACATAATCAATCGTGACTTGTCAGTAAGTTAATTATTTAGCCTAAGAATGGTATTTTAGGTAAACATAATGAACAAATCTGCCAAGGTGGTTAGATTTTGCTATGTTTCAATACATTTCAATTTGTTTCCAGAATTTTCTGGAATCCAGTGCTCTCTTCTTGATATTAGTACAGGACTCTACTTTACTTTTTCCCTGCCACCTTTGGCCACCTTTTCATCACAATTCTTCCTAGTTTCACTAATTATTTCACAGTCAAATGCGCATGTGTTTTGTTAAATTGTCCTTAAATGGAATTTTGTTTCTTAAAATGTGTTTTGAATTGCTTTGGGTTCTGTTTTGTTTTGGTTGCAAGATACCATGCAGGGTGCTGGCCTGACCATCAAGAGGAACTGGGGCCGAATCTGCTGAGCCTTGCACATCCTGACCATCATAATTCTGTCTTCTGTCAAGATATTGACTCTCATTTCTACAAAAATCCTGTAAAAAAAAAAAAATCATAATAAAAAAATATGTTGCCAGATTGTTTGGTCACCTTCATCAGCTCCTCCAGGCAGGAGAGGTAGATGTTGTAGATGCCCTCCTCAGATGGAGGTCCTATGTACTGCTTGATGTCAGCTCTGTCCACAAATGCCAGGTCGATCTTTTCCGTCACATTGGAGGTCGTCAGGATCACGACGTTGGAATGTCTGAAATATGAGCCCAAAAGTCAAAACAAAACAGAATCGTGTGAATAGTATAAAATAGAACTCTAATGGAAGGATTTTCCAGTGAAAACAGTAATTAAGAGTGATTGGAAGAATGCAAAATGAAAGCTTCTGGCGTCATATGTGATAAGAGAGAGGTTTTAAAACAGTATATTGACTACTTTTCTTCCTCACCGTTTGATCTGGTCCAGTTGAGTGAGAACGGCGTTAACCACTCGGATGGCGTCAGAGGGCTCCGTTCCTGCCTGACAGGCATTTCTAGCTGCTGTCAGACTCTCCACCTATCGGTCATACAACAGGTTCACAAAGGGAACAGCAGAGACACTCCAGAACATGGGATAAGGTACAACAAGTGCACAAGAAAGTCTTCTGTTTTATTTCAGTGAATTTAGAAGAAAAATCAAGGACAGTACTGAAACATTATGATTAAAGTTTATTTCTCAGATCCTTACCTCATCAATTAGAACAAACACAAGAGCATCTTTGTCATCAATCAGCAGTTGGATCTTTTGAAACATCTTTGTGACCAGCTTACCGCTCTGTAACAAAGAGGCACGATTAGCTACCAAATGATTATCAGTTCCGATCTAGAAAATCCTTTAACTGAACAATTTCACATAAAAGGAGCCAGGTGTACCTCTGAGAACCATTTTGAGAACAAGCTGTGGCTGTTTATCTCGACAAATTGCCCACAAGAATACCTGCAGGGACAGGAGTGTACTTAGAAATGAAAAGAGCAGGTGTAGTCACTGCTGAAGCGGTTTCACTAAAATGAGGAGCGACTTACCGACTTGACAGTCTGATTGACAGCTTCTGGGCAAGGGCTTTACACAGTGACGTTTTCCCTGTGCCCGGGGGTCCTGAGTGCGGGTAGATACAAAGTAATAAATCAGTTATTTTACGCACAACATCAGACAACTCAAGCAATAAATATTACTGTGATTCCTCAGTTATTTACCATGAAGAAGCACAACGCGGTTCCATGAAATCAGGTTGCTGTTGACATTCCTGTCTGAGAAGTAAATTGTTGTTGTGACATAATCCAGGAGCTTAAGGAAAATGAAAACAATGTTAAATTAAGCAGTCTGAAAAGGTTATAAATCATTTTCTCTCATTTCTCAACTGCTATTAGCTTTTCTACCTGAGTTTTGACTCCACTCTCATATACCAGACTCTCCCAGATCCCATGGAATTCAGCTGTAAAAAAAGACAAACAGAGCTCCAGTCATTTAAGGGGACTATTAAGCCAAGAGAAAATTTTAGTGGCACAGGACCAAGATGAAAAGACAAACACGCTTACAGAATCTTCACTATGCTAATCGTGAAACTAAAAAAACTGTCAAAAATTCTCATCGCAATTTCCCAGAGTCCATGGTGACAAATGATTTCTTTTGTCCAACCAACAGTCCAAATCAAGAAGACTCATCTTAAGTCTTCATTTATTGTCAGCAAATTCCTACATTTAAGAAGTCGGAACCAGCATTTTTGATCGAAAATGACTTAAATGATTAAGTGATTAGTTTTGCCAAAATAGTCGGCAAAGAGTTTACTTTTGCTCAATTAATCGAGTGATCTCTGCAGCTCTTAATTATTACATTAGCTGTGCCATTTAGGGCCAAAGCTGTTAGTTTTTTAATAATTGAGTATTACATCAATTATTCTATTTATTAATCACATAAGAAATACTTTTGCTTTATTAGAAAGAAATAATGAATGTACAAAAGAGAAAATAAGGCAAGTCTCTTAAAACGAACTAATTTGTTCCTTTTTAGAAAGAAAAAAAATCACCTTTTAAGCATAAAAGGGATCAATATTGCATCATCGAAAGAGAGATCAAGGCTGGGTCAAGCATAAATGTAATGGCACTTGAGGTGAAATGATTCCTCAAGTAACTTGATTACTAAAAATATAGTGTTAAATGTAGGTTATACTACAGTTGTAGTTTTCTCCATAAAGGAGGCTTTGGTCAGGTTGGATTCACAGATATTAGACTGGATTCTAATGAATTTAAAGGTTTTCACTGCAGAAATAAAGTAACAAAACTCAAAGAAACTTATCCAGCCACTCCTGTGACATAGTCCACTTGTACCAGTGCCCATTCATATTAGAGCTGATAATGACTTAAATTACTGAATCTATATATTTGTTGGGCAATAAGCAACAAAAAATTCCAAATTAAGATTGATTTAATCTAAAGACACTGTCTATCTATCAGTGTTGTTTGTGTGCTTATTCAGAAAAAAAGAGAATATATTGTTATCAGATTTTTTTACACTCTCAATTACTGATACAACAATTAGCCTTAAAGAGCCTCCATTATTGGTCAGGCTGGTTAGGAATCTCACAATCTGATTCCTTTTCCAATACAGAAAGCTGTGATCTACCTATTTTTTTCCCTTTCAAATATGCATGATTTATTTTTACTCATTGTGCGACTACTTTACACCTTTAAAACATATATACAGATGGACACATGAATCAAAGCTGAGCACACACAGCTTCCCTTCCTCTACAAACAACAAACCCTTCTCACCTACAGGGGGTGTGTTTTAGAATGATTGCTTCCTGTATAAATGAATTCTTGCCTGGCTGACTTCAACTGCAAATAAATCAAACTGAGCAAGATTTTCCTGAGCACAATGTGCTGTCCTCCACTCAGTGTCACCTGCTGGCAGCAGCCAGTGATTGGCTGCTGAAAGCTCCTCATCCTCCTCCAGAATGAGCATGCTGGGTCCATCCTCATTAAGAGTGAAGATGTGAATGGAGAGAGAGCAGCTCTTCAAGTCAATGGGCTTAGTGGGGAAAAAAAGGTTGATAGAAAAGAATTTTAAAAAACTACGGCTGAGCATTATTATTTCTTTGAATGAAAAAAAAAAACTAAATCAAAAAACAAAACAATGTGTTACCATTCGGTTGAGATCAACTAGAACCACAGATTCCACATTTTTCTGCAGGAATTCTTCATCAAACTCTGTCCATCTGTAGTCTCCAAAAACCATGCTGTGGCGATTCAGTAGAGCTTGAACATGTAGCTTCACATCAGAATGTTTAGCTGTGCTGAAACATGCAAGCAAGAACAGAAAAAAATTGAACGTGCACACCAAAGTATAGCTTAAATTAAACAATTATGTTATCACATAGATAACAACTGATTTGGCTCTAATGATAAAATAATATCAACAGGAGAGGAGAAAATTGTTAAATAAAATGTTCAACTGTTCACTTAATTGCATTAAATGCAAACCACCATGAAACACATAATGAATCAGCCCTGACTCATAAACAGCCTATCATATCTCTTGATAATGACACACAAATGGACATCATTTAACAGGTGTGTATGTCATTTTTTTTGCCCCAGGATGGAGATTTTTTTGGCATTGAGATGTTATGACATTCATTCTCTGAATATATCAGTTCATGTTTTACAAAAGTTTAACCTGTGCCAGGCCATAGCACAATAACAGCAATCTGATCACATCCATACAGTTTTAGTAGTACACAGATGTTAAAAGAAACCTTATGTTTTTTAATGCACTGGTATCAGATCAGTCCAAGATCGAAAGTTCAGGTATCAAATTTGTATCAGTAAGGGAAAAAATGGTATCAAAAGCTCAGAACATCTCTACTTATTTATTTGTGGGTAATTTCATTGTTGTTTTGACAATAAAATTATTTCCTGTGTGTGTCTTGATTGTTAAAGTTGTTAAATCCAACAGTTTCCACTGGTCTTTATTAACAGCATGTCATTAAAAGGTATCAATAATGATAAGTATTGACTGAAATTAAGCATTATCAAGAAACACTTTTCAGCTATATCGCTCACTGATTAGTGCTAATGATTATTCTCCTACCTGTGATACCATACAAATACCAATATGGATTGTATTCTGTTTTTGTAAGAATGTTACTCGACTTTTGCAACGATAAGTAATGTATGTAAATGTTAAAAAATGTGACTTTTGTACAGTTGTTTATAGGTCCGCTGTCACAAATTGCCAAAACACTTTACTCAGTGCACACTCTCTTGAAGGTTGTAGTCAACTGAACGTGTGAGAGTTTTCTGTATCGTGGTAGGCTCTGTGATTTAATCTGGACTCATTACAATGACATGATTTGAACGGACCTGTGAGATTTAACGTGGACCTCCACATGTATGTTTGGTTTCTGGTTTCCCACCTCCATCCTGTCATGGTCCATTCCTGTAAAACTGCGGACATCAGAACAACATTCAGCGCTTTAAAAGCAACATTCACCACACAGACTAATTAACCTAGCTTACAGACAAGTTTGCCTAACGCTTAACCAAAGGGAACTCTTCCATCATGTCGTTAACTAGCTTAGCTTAGGCAAACTTGTGATGTTATAACGTTAGCTAGCAAACATAGCTGGTTGACATAAAGATAAAGTAAAGATAAAGTTTGCTACCTCTCAAAACTGAAACCTTACCTCACACCATTCACGACATCAACCAAATTTCTGGTACTCAACAAACTATCGATGGTCCGCTGTACTGTCAAAGAGCCGACAGAAGCTCGAATTCACCGCGCCAATTTGTTAAACCGGAATTACATAATTTGTTTTGAGGTATCACTTCCGCCTGCCGCGAGCTTTCTTCTGCAAAGATTTACCGTGAGCGACTAGAGGAAACATATCTGGAATAAATATTAGACTTGAGATATAAATACGGAGATATGGGGAAAAAACACAAGAAACATAAACCGGAGTGGAGAACAGTTGACGGTAACTGAGTGCATGTTTTACGATTGTTACAGCCCCGCTTTTGTTCCAACTAGTTAGCTTTCTGTTAGCAGCCTAGCTTTTCTGGCTAGCTCAACTGGCAGAGACAGCAGGTTTGTTTTGTTTTCTGTAAAAATAAAAAAGGCTAGTCTAACAACAGTGCATAGTGCACTGTGCTTAGGCACTAGCTTTCAGCTGCTGTTGCTTCAATGTCCTGTTAAAATCCTGAATTAATCAATTTCTCATAATTCATCGTATTAAATGTTTTGGGGTTTGGTTGTGCTAGTAGGTTCTAGTTAAGTCAGCTAGTTAGTGAGTTATATCTAATATTTATATTTGTGTTTTGTAATTTTGAAATTTGAATTCGATTTGGTCTATAAGTAATTACACAACCAGTAAAGCTAAATACCAGCAACTCAAGTAAAGGTGCCAATACAGCCATGTAAAAATATCTGTAAATAAAATACATACGTATTAGCAGCTAAATGCACTTAAAGAAAAGTATTGGTTTGGCCCCTCTGACTGACATAATATTAATTCTGAGGAAACAATGTGTAAGCAGCATGCTACTGTTTTAGTTGCTGTAGGGACTGCTAGTTCAAACTATTTTATATACATGGAGTACTGAGGTATTGTTAGGGTTTTATTGAGACAGATATTTATACTGATACTTCTTATCACTTTTTTGCAGAGACTAGTTAAATTGTTTTGTGAGTAATTGCATTTAGTTGCATTTTCATTAAACTTAACTAAGTGACGTTTTGGCCTATGTGCAGTATGTAACGTTATATAGATACTATAACAGTATAGTTTGTCCAGGAGTCTCTCGATATTTTGGTACTGACCTGACAGGATCCTGCTTGTGTTTACTACTAGTTTTCAATACCCATCCTTAACAGAGACACCAAATATATCAGGGTTGTGAGATGATTAATGGAAGGAGAGAAGAAGAAACACCATAGTTCTTCTGATACACAAATCTATTTTCAGTTTTTTGACCTTTTCTCTAATCTTTGATTTTTGGGGAGATATTGAATCACTGAAAATAAATTCAAATGAAACCATGTGAGAAGTTTATAGGAGCTGTTGGCGGAGCTGTTCTGATCTGATAGACACGTGAAATGTGACCCTGACTACACAGGTTTTTCTAAGATGACAGATGTCAAAAGGGTTAAACCACTGGTTTGGTTTTTAACAGTGTGTTGTGTTTTAAAAGCTTGTTATATTATCCATTTGTATAAAATATTCACCTTAAAAGTAACTAATACCCGGTGCTGTTAAATAAATGTAGTGGAGTATAAAGTACAATATTTCCCTCTCATATGTAGCAGAATGAAAATTTTCTACTAACAGAGAAGCTACAGTTAATTACATAGTCTCTTTTACAGTAAACAACCTTTTTTATCAGACAAAATTTACTGTATTTGCACCATACTAATGCCAACATCATTCCACCTGCTCACCTCCTCCCACAACTTCTTACCTTGTACCATGATTCCTATTTCAACTATGGCTGTCATCTTGTGTGTTTTGGTTGTAGACTATGAGGACAAGGCTCTTGAGAAGCCCCTGAAGCTTGTGCTCAAAGTTGGAGTAAGTGAGGTGACGGAGCTCTCTGGTTCGGGCCATGACTCCAGTTACTACGATGACAGATCAGACCATGAACGAGAACGCCATAAAGAGAAAAAGAAGAAGAAAAAGAAAAAGTCTGAAAAGGATAAAGACAAATATGTGGATGATGAGGAAAGAAGACGGCGGAAGGTTAGTTTACAAAACATTATTTTACCTTAGAGTACCTGTCGTTTTTGCAACTGTAAGTCAAAATTGGCTTTCTTCCTTTTCACCCCTC
>JAJHUR010139156.1:0-19889 GCA_027495735.1 Lutjanus campechanus
ACGATCAACATCCCTGGGACTTTTAGGCCCTGGACTCTTAAGCTGGTATTCTGTTTTTAATGTCTGGGGTGCGCAAGGTTACATGTAACATAAATTTCTTCACCAGGGAGTGTATGCGCAGGATCTGTGTACCCTACCTTTGTTATGTCTACTTTTCTTCCCATGAAGAAACATTAATTATCTCAACAAAATATTAGTAGTTGGTAAAACTTTTTCAAAACTTAAGAGTTTGAGTTGGGTTCAAAACTAAAAAAGTCCATTGCAGTAAGTTGCCTTGAAAGTTTTTAGTTTTCTCAACTTTTTCATTTTTACAGTTTCTATCAAGAACCTTTTTATATTCCAAGGGTTTCATCTATAACCCACCCAGGCAGTTTTACCAAGAACCTTTTTGTATTATGGTAGAAAGAACCCTTGAAGAACCCTTGATGATAGAGTTCAAGGATTTCAACAATCTTTGAAGAACACTTTCTTCCAAAAGTGGTTCTTAATGAAACCTCTGGTTGTTCAGAAGCAAACCCTTGTTTCTGAGAATGTGGTCAAACCTAAATTAAGCAGTGCCACCATGGCTTGAACCTAAACTCTCCCATCATGCTCAGCCTCCTGCTGCTTATGATACAACGAGACAGTAAATCCACTGATTCAGTGGAAAATCTAGCATGTAGTGACAGGTCAAAAATGATTGCATCAACTTTTGCCAAAACCAGAAGTCACTACTGGCATGGCAATATCACCCGAGGGATGGAACTGTATAACAGATGATCATTATATGATGTGATTAATTTCCTTTAGGGTCCTTTTGATTACAGTGTTGGCGTCAGAGACTGACTTCTCATGCAAGATTAGTTGTAAGATTTTCGAGAAGCAGCTTACACAATGCAGGATTTCAACATAGATGCAACTGCAAAGCAAGTTGGACACGCACATGTTTAGGCGAAAGTAGCACCTGCGCAGGTGAATATTTGTTGTATTGACATTCTTTCACCGCCACATTGTGTTTTCAGTGTGACAAACCCTCAACTCGTGTGAACTTTATGTGTCATTGTGGTAAAACCCAAACCTGTTTGGCTCTCCTTGCCCCTTCTCTGCCCTTCTCTGATGCACTCTGCTCTCCTTCTGTACCGCACACTTGTATTAACCCACTTTATTATACTTTATTATGTTTGATTTGCGCAGTAAAACACACAGTTCCCATGGCAATGGCAAGGCTCTTACAGTGAAAGCCTTATTTGTTTGCCGGATGGTTTCCTCACCCTCACTGGTTCACTGCCCTGGGTTGGACTCACATGTTTGGTGGATTTGATGAGCGAACAGCAAATGTTCGCTGCGTTTTGGAAACGGTCCATTTCTGACCCAATTCCCCTCTCTACAGCGTAAGCTAAAATGCCATATTAAAAACAACATACTGTAGCTGGTGTGGTGGGGTCATTGGAGACATAATGAAAAAAGAAGTGTGTGACATTTTTGCGTTCACTGAGTGCATTCCATTTACTTTCCAAAATGCAAAATTCCCCAGTCTTGAGCACATGGCAATGATAGGTACTGTAGTATATTGATGCATGCTCTAAGTACCGCATAACCCATAATTAAAGCCATGTGTGCCCTGATGCACTGTGTTTTTGAAAGAAAATGTAACACAACAAGGTATCGGATCTATCGCCCAAAATTACAGCTATTAAAAAGTAGAAACCCAACACAGGTGACCAGCAGATTCCCCCATGGGAATTTTTTCCCCCATTACAGTGAAAGAAAATGCATCATCCTGTTTAACTGCTCTGATGTAAATACAACATCATTAGCTCAAGGTTCTCAAGCAAACTACAGGGCATTTTTTACAGTGGGACTGGCTGAATAAATCAGCTCTCTTGGAGTTCTCAAACTAAGGAGGTTTTACTTGGCCTCTTTGATCTCTGCAGAGCACCTGCATCCGATGTCTCAGGGAAAATCCTTTAAAAGTCAGAGGCATGTTTATGTGGCTGCCACGGAGACCTGCTTTCTCATCACTTTATTATCAAGTCTTTTAACTCTGTCTGTAAGAGACCAGACTGCAGCTCCTGAGTGGTACCAAAGCATGGGCATGAGGAAATACCTAAAGACATAATAATCATTAAATGATTAAACCAGGAAAGCGGCCACTGAGTCATCTCATGTGTATTCAGTGTGAGTGCTACAACTCTCAGGAGGCACCTGTGTTCCATCAGGATGCCATTAGAGTCTAAAAAGATCACGTCCAGGATCCTGCTAACATCCTGTTTCTCCTGACTGTGTGTGTGTGTATGTGTGTGTGTGTGTGTGTGTGTGTGTGTGTGTACTGTATACGTGTGGAGGAGTAGGGGGGATACGAGTCTAAGTTGTTTTGTTTTAATCAGTTTCGCCTGTAATCACACTACTCAGAGTTGGCAGGCGATGAGACTGGAGATGGGCCCGATGCGGGTAAAATGACTTCCTGTCTCTCGCTCTGCCTCTTGCTCTCTGACTCTACGCGGGCTGACTCATAGCTGGGGAGCGGCCGTGCATGTGAGTGTGAAGACGAGGGGAAGTGAGCTCACTGGTGGGCCGAACTGGCCCTCTTGGGGCCAAATCACTGCCCGCTAATTAACCACAGAGTGGCCCCTTCCCAACAGTACCCAGCAGGGAGTCCACTCACCACAGCCACTGAGCTAAGAGAGCCAGTCTTTACTGTGCGCAGCTTTGCAGGACTTTCCTGTAGAGATGTACCACTTTTTTCAGCTCCGATCCCATTCCAATATCTGAAATTACCGATAGTATACCGACACCAACTCTCTTTTTTTTCTTGATGTTTATGATTATTTATTATTATCATTAGTATTGGTAGTACTAATAGTAGTAGTAATAATGAAATTACTGAAGGCTGAACTTCAGTCTGGAAAGCTTGTGCAGTTTGTGTAATGTAACTTGTATAATGGTGCCCTTCAACCATTGTGGGGTGCTGTAAGATTCTGGCTTGTGACATTCACATGTGCAGCTGACAGGCTGAGAGATGGCCCTCATTTGCATAATTATCCCATGATTCATTGCTGAGAGTTTAAATTTGCTACTTTATGCTCCAAAATGGAAATGTTACTGTTTGTTAATGTTTGTACTGTTTTTTGCCTTGCATTTGTAACTTGTTTGTACATGATGTTGTATGGTGGAGTATGTTGTAATTGTTATTTTTGTGCTGGTTTATTGTCACACTATGAGTGAGGTGGCTCATACAGTACATTTCATTAATCCAGATGTGTCATAGCACCATAGTTGGGAAAGCATGTTTCCCTTGTATTATGCAAATGCAGAGTGAAAGTGGAAAGTGCTACTAAGCCTCAGTTTGCACTGCTTAGTGCCAGGCAAGATGAGATATTGTGGAGATTGAAATATGGACTGATGTTTGGGTCTGATACCCAGTGAAAGCCTTACATCAATATTTGGCTGTGATACTGATATTGAATTGATGCCATTTCTTCTTTCTTGCATTCTCACTGTACGAGCATCTGCACAAGCGTTGATCCTCTCACTAATCTAAAATGTACCTGGCATCTATGTTCGACACTTTGAGGGTGACATCAGTGGTTTTCTTTGAGCGTCGACCTTGATGATCTGGCTGTGGTTCTGGGACCATGTAGCCCATGTTGCCATGACAGTGTGTACCTTGTGTGTTGTGTAATGTGTTCCAGATGGATAGGTAAAGCCAAACATACTACATTACACCAGCGTCTGGTAGAATAATCTCCCACCACCTCCAAACTGCTTTCCTTGGATGCAGAAAGGAAGTGATGATCACGATTTACAACAATCTGCTTTGATTTCTGGAAATCTAGACCACCACCTTGTCTTGGCTGGCTGTGACTTATAAACTGGCAAGATGGGAGTCTGTGGCTTGAAGCTAATAGGCTGAAGAACAGCCAAGCCCACCCACACCTGACAATCCAGGGTAATATCCAATAAAAAAAACAGGCAGGCATAAAGTGAACAGGGATTTGCTTTTTGATTTTTACTCACTCTTGAAAAGTCAGGATAACTGTTTAACAACTCACCGCGGAGGTTGAGGGATATTTTTGCTCTAACAATAGTAAACAACATATGGCGGTCTGGCTCACGAGGGGAAGCAACATGCTGATCGACAGACTCCAGGAGTTTTCCAGCACAAGAAGTCCAACGAGGGCACGGGGATGATTAATGTGGTCAAGTAAATAGAATAATCTTCTTTTGCACAGTTCCTCTAGGCTGGAAAAAGACCTCAAATAAACTCTCTTCAATACAGATTCTGTTTACCAGCACCACAGCAGTGCAGTTACTGTACACAAAAAGTTTTTATCTAGCAAGGACTTTGTAGTGTTGTAATAGGGAATAATCACTGTGCCTCTATGTGGCAGACCACCTTTGTTATAACTTTATTTTCATAACTTATTATGTTTTCTCTAGAGGGCACTTAATTGTGTTTTCGTGTTGTGTGTTTTTGTGGGGAATGTCAGTGATTGTTATGTGGCAATAGATGAAGAGAAAGATACTTGTTTTAAGCATGGTAATTTATTTACTTTGCTCAAAAATTATTTACCATAAGTCATAAAATTATGAAATATATTGACAAATTCTTCACTAAAGAATGTGGATCTGTGTTTAGATAAATGTGAGGTCTCTTGTGTCTCTTATTGCTGATGGTTTCTTTCTCATTCTGGACCACACATGAGGTAAGTTGATGCAGACAGTGTCATAGGAGATTTATAAGACTGACATATTAATATTGATACATGTTTTAATGAAGACAAATTAAATAGACATGAAATATATAATAAAGTCTCAGTAATCCCTTTAGAGCTCCCTCTGTGCACTTTAAAATAGAATCATTGTGCAACTATCTGTTAACAGCACAGCTTGAGAAATAACTAATATTGAGAGCCGTATGACAACCATTGACGGGAAGCGCATTAAAGCTTTGCATCATGGGATGTGTCATCAGTTGAGCTGTTGGCATGGCACTATGTTGATGTAATATGGCAGTCATTATCTTCCACAGTCCCTGCCAAAGGAGGAATACCCTCTCAAATGTCAAGTCAGATCATCTCTGTGGAAAACCGCACCGACTACAAGAGCCAATTTGTCACATTTGCAGCATGTGGCACCACACCAGCTCTAGTTCTCATTATTGCCCTGATTGGCCCTCATTAGGAGAGCAATAAAATGAACTGACTCCCTACAAGCCCGCTAATCATACAGATATTGCATTTTCTTTTCTTTGTCAAATTCAATTGTTGGCCAGAGTATTAATTCCATTTTTGGCTTGGGCTGCAGATGACTACCACTTTCTGAATAAAGAAGCAAAGACACTTTAATGGCCAAGGAAAATAAATGCACAGGAATTTGTCTTGGCGCTATTAGTGCAGAGGCAGATGGACAATATACAGAGTTTAACAGAACATACTGACAGACATACAGTAGAACAAGGACAGTCGGACCTCACATACTGTGTGCAGGGATTGTGGAAGACATACTATACGCCGTGCTCAGCTCAGCAAAATCATAAATGAAACACACTTTTGTTTTTGCTCCCATTTTTCAGGAGTTGAAATAAAAGATCTAAGACTTCTCTGTGAAGACAAAGGGTTTATTTCTCTTTGTTAAAATACGTATAACTAAGCACTTCTCTTTTGCCAGGATAATCCATCCACCTGACAGATGCGGCTTATAGAGATGCTGATTAAACACTATGATTATTGCACAGGTGTGACTTGGACAAGTGACAATAAAAGGCCATTCTAAAATGTGCAGTTTTATCTTGAACAGACACATTTATTGGGCTCTGAAATATGCCTGTTTCTGTTTGTACATATACCAAATGTATTTCCCAGGAAGGCAAAGTCGAACTCTGATTCGCTTACCCTGATATTCTTACTGCAACCCCTAACCAATCACTCTTTATATCTAAATCTAATCAACCCAGCAACTGGAGGCAAATGAATCAGCCACAAGCACAGTAGGGCGGGTCATGACTTTGCCCTCCTGGGACAAAATGTTAAACTACCACAGCTCAGTCTCTAATACTGTAATTGTCTTTTTAAAGATAAAACTGCACATTTTCGAGTGGGCTTTTGTTGTGATTTTATTGTCATTCAAGGCACACCTCTGTCATAATCATGCAGTTAAATCAGCATCTCTAAATGCTCATTAGCATGGATTTCAATGGATTTGTGAGCAGAATTTGAGAGAAATAAACCCTGTGTGCGCATAGAAAAAGTGCTGCATCTATATTTTTGTTAAGTGCAATGCTCATAAAGTAATATTTTTCAGAATAAACTGCCTGCACCAAAGTTCGTTTTAAATTCATAGGTTATTTTGAATGGCATGACCTTCTTCCAGCTTTCAAACCGTGCAATGCAAAACATTCTTTTGTTTAACACAAATAAGCTTTGCCTGTGCCTTAAACTATTTTAGTTCTGTTGTGCCCTAATATATATCAGAAAAAAACAGCGTGTGTGTGTTTGTATTCTAGCATGGAGTGCTGATGATTATGCTGTGGTGCACTGAACAATGCTATTATTGCATAGGCATGTGAGAATATAGCTAGTTCTCTATATCCAGAGGGCAGGGGTGGGATGGCTCTTAGAAGCATCCGGAACGTACCTTTCTGTTGTGATTGGGCTGAGATTAAACTACTGAGGTTACAAACACAAATGTGGACCACATATGAATTAATGCAAACTACAACCATATGAAGCTGATGGCAGACAAATGAAAGAAAGAGAAAATAGACAATGACTGCAAGGTCTATTGTAATTAGAAGCAGTGGGCTTGCTGGAAATACCCCACTGAATTGATGAGATTGATTTTGTCTCCGTCTGCACACACACATATGTAAGTACACACTTGTGCATGTGCAAATGTACACGCACACGCTTGTATGTGCATGCACAGAGCTCTGGAGGATTTACTTTTCCTGGCATGCCGACCATACTAATACTTTTATACACTGAAGTGAAAAAAGAGCTTGTAGTCAGGCCCTTTTGCCAATAGCTGTTGCAATACTTCTCTCTTGCAGAGTGAAAATTTGGGGTTGGGAATATGAATCCACAGTGTTACAGATATACACTAAGTAGGCAAGCCAGAAACTTTTCTGCAAAACCACCTCTGCATTTCTGGTCCTATTTAACTCAATGAACAACTTTAAGTGTTAATACATGTTCTGTGGAAAAGTATAACACGGTTGGAACATTTTTTAAAATGAAGGGCCAAACTGCTTGGATTAATTGAAATTACAACTCGGTTATGTCTCTCCTGTGAATACTTCGAAAGCAGCCTGCACTCAGTTTCATGCAGTTCCACCAAATTTACTGCAATTCCTTTCCTAACATGCATATCTAAATCATCTCAATTGCGGAAAATTTCCCTTACTGAGATAAGGAAAGGTAGGAGTATGGGAATGCAGAGCAGGGGTTGTAAGGAAAGCATGTTTCTGACGGAGAGCCCAGCCTCGATTTAAGAAAATAATAAACCGAGCCATTTTTGTAAAGGACACGCTCTTCTCGCTCAGGTTTGTACATACAGCTTAGCTTTCACTCTGCTTTCAATATTGTTCCACAGCAGCTGGCAAGCTACAACACACACCTGGGTAAACACACACTATGCTCTAGCTCTTGTCCTGTTCGCTCTCAGTCTCTCTAGCCCCTTTTACACTGGACAGAAAACCCCACTAACACCCACCAACATCTGGCTTTTGTCTTTAGTGGGAAAGGGTACAATCGGCATTCAGTCCTGGGTCAAATGACTGCAGTGGTCACGGATATTTATCGGCTCCAGCTACGATCGCCAGTGATGGAAATATCATACCTGGGTGGACACACTCATTTTTGAACTGTTTCAAGTGGAGGCAATCAATGCCCAGCACCTCCATCAGTAACTTCTGCAGCTCTTTTGCTCCTTGTCATACACATCCTGCTTGACTTGACTCAGTTTGAGTCAGTGCTGCAGCCCAGCACAGCAGAGTTTGCATCTGCTTAAAGGTCTATATTGAACTAATATATGCACTTCTTTAGTCCAGCATCTGAACGGTGGATCGACATCTTATTTCCTATAAATTCTTCATAATAAAAGTCCCCTGTTAGATTGTGGTGTAAAAGCACAATAGTAAAATCAGTAAAAGTTTGTTTTTTATTGGCAGTAACTTAACACAGCTCCTGTCATCTGAAAGCAAACATGAAACAGTAAATAAAGCAGATTACCTGAAATTACAAGCAGAGATGCAGAGAGAAACGTCAAACCACAGAGAATCTGTGAAGAGCTAGAAAAGTACTGAGAGCCAGACACAGACACTTAAAAACATCTTTCTCTCTGCTCCCCTGCACATGAGTTGAGACTCGGCTTTCCAGGTTTTCTGGGTTTACCTGCGGTTGAGAAAAAGCTGCATATATGCACTACTTTTGGTGTGAAAACAGTATCTGTGCAACCGATTAAAATCCCTGGCTGTTGCAGAGGTTTATCTTCATTCCTCATCCTGCTCACTGTCAGGCTCCAACCCACAGATCAATCTCACTTCACCAGCACTGTCCATCTAGACACCAACCAGGGGGGACGCCGCGTCGAAAGGCCCACCCAAAATCCCCCCAAATCCTCCCTGTGCAGAGCAAGCAGGACTCACAGCAGTGTGCATTACCTCAGGAGGCTGACATAGCCCAGCCCCTCCGCTTCGGACTGGAGGGCTCGTTTACAACCAGAACTTTGATTGTATCAGCTCGGGTGATGTCAGCCGGCTCTGCCGCTAACAGCTTTCTGCCGCTCGCTCCCAATTCTGCCTCTCACTCTCTATTTCAATCCTGCCAGCAGATTAATCCGTGGCTCCCCACCACACACTCATCACTTTCCCAACAAAATGCACAAACTGCCAAGAGCGGGATATAGGCTATTAATGTCATACCTGACTGAAATTTACATTGTGCTAGCTGCCCTCACCCACTCCAACATTTCTATTTGGTTCAGCAATTTATTTCACAGTATTGAAAAGCATGCTCCTGCGCTGACCTCCCCTCAATTGCAGCATGGGCCTCCAGATGCTGGTGACTTAACCCCTCGCCTGTAAAACAAGAGTAAGAAAAACACCCTGGTTATGATGACTATATTGGTGGCCTCGTTCTCCCGGGGAGCAGAGGCTTGGCTGAGGCTCTGTGCGACTACAGAGGGCCAGTGGGTATTAGTGGTTACTGTAAAGTTTTTTTGGGAGTCATTTAGTTTGGTATCAGACCAGTACGCCTCCGCTGACCCTTCCCTCTCTGTCGTGGTCCCCCCCTGCCGTTCCTCCTCAGAGTGGGGAACTCCGTGTTAGGGGTTTGTAGATCTCACCGTTATTTATTTATGAGTGTTTAAATGCCACAGCACCCTGGCAAGGACTTTAATGGAGGTGAGACACTCCCATGTCGCACTACTCCCCTCAGTAAAGTTTTACAGCGTCCCACCACACTCTCCAGAGAGGCCAGGGGAAAGTGACGCCATAGCCTAGGAAAATACTCTGTACTCATGCCTGGGCTGACACTCTGGTGCAGTAGAGTCGGGGGGCTGTGAGGTATCACGAAACTGTGAAAGTGTAGTTTTTGATATTGCTTCTCTTTCAAGCAACTCCAACTGTTACCGTCATCAAATATCACACCTTGAAGGGATAGTCTGAAGTTGGGTTGTATGAGGTATAGGTCAGTGTATTAATTACAGTAGATGGTGGTCAACACGCCTCCAGCTTGGAGAAGCAGCAGGAGTACCGGTGTAGGAAGCTATGCAATGTTGCAAGGGGTCAGTAATAAAAGGTATTTTAGCATTGTAGAAAAGGTCCACCCAAGAAAATCAAAATCACTTAAAGTGTTTGCTATATTTAGAATATTTTTATGGCTTTACCTTGCTGTCAGACAGCCTTTTCTGACGGCAAACCATCGTTATATAAGCCACATATTGCTCATTAAAAACAAGCCAGACTCCATGGGTGAAATCTGTCATTTTACCTTGCAAAACATGGGAGCTACTTGTCTACTGCTGCCTCAATCTTATAGTTTGTTTGTGTGACTTTGGTATTTTTAAAGGATAGGAAGGTTCAGAATTGCCAAAGTCACACAATAACACAAACAAACTAACAGATCGAAGGAGCAGTAGACCAGCAACTCCCCTGTTCTGCGAGGTAAAATAGTTGATTTCACCCATGGAGTTCGGTTGGTTTGGAAAGAGACGTATTTGGCAAATATTTAGCAGTTTCTGATCAGAATAGGCTGTCTGATTGCAGGATAAAGGATACATATAAACTGATGTTGATTACTTTTTAGGTGGATCTTTATTAAGTGGTTAAAATACCTTTTGTTGCTGACCCTTTCTACATGAGTACATTGCTTGACTTCCGTGCTGGTGCTCCTCTCTGCTAGTCCCAACTGACATCTACTGTACTGTAGGTACAGATTTCCTCATTTCCTTGAACACACTTGTCCATTCAGAGGTTACATTTGCAAAACAGTTCACATGCAGGCTGAAATTGAAAGTTGCTGGTTGAAATGACTCATTTTGTTTTGCAAAATGCTCCAACACTCACATGCAACAAAATCAAATACTTCCATTAAACAACATAGCTAGTCATCAAATCTATATTTATATTCTGCAACAGTCATTACATGATGAGAAACAAAAGTGACAGATACAGTGAGCTGGTTCAACCTGTTGTGCTATATGCCTGTGACATTTGTTGATACTTTACATTGTTATAGTATGTGCCAAAATATCACAGCATTAATTTTATTACAGCATTTTGTTAAAAAATGATTCTACTAGAGAAAACAAACCCTGAACAAACTCCAGCACTCTTCACATTTTATAAGATGCCCTATTAAAATACAACCCCAATTCAAATAATCCAAACAATCCTTTTAAAAGCACAAGTAAACTGCTCAAATGCAGTCAAAACAAAGGACTGTGCCACATTTGATAGCAATTATCACAACATAATGCCGCTCATGTGATGCCGCCCTCTAGACTTGTTCTAATCAGCCCACAGACCAGTTGTATCTGTCAGGCTTCACCACCACTGCGGCTAATGGATCCGTACTTTATCACATTGATTCTCCCTGTAAAGCCAGCCCCTCTGTCAACCCACCCACCTTTCCCCCTTCCCTCATATGGCCTTGATGAGATCCAGACTCTGTGTGGAAGCATATTAAAGTGGCCCAACAGTGTCAGCAGGAGAGCTAAATGGAAGGTAGTGAAATCTTTTGAACCTCTGTTACATTATAACAGTTCTAAACACATCCAGCTGGGTCCAAAGTTCAGGGAAGACATAAAAGCACCATCGCATGTTACCTTGGAGGATGATAATAGTCGAGCACCACTAAAACTACTAAGACAGTCCACAATCAAAGGGCCCAGAGGAAGGACTCCCCGCACTTCTTACTGGCTGCTAATGGCCTGTGTGTGTCACAGACAACCTATCTAACAGTCGTTATATCTCCTATAATGCACACTCCATGCGTTGTAAAGACAGGGAACTTTTTTGGTGTTAGTGATTAAACTCCATTAACTTTGGGTTAATTAAAATACAAAAGACTTAGAAGAGCAGTAATTACCCCGTGCCAGCCAGGTAGGTCACCCTTTGAGCGAGTTACAGTACACGGATCTTGATGGGAGGCTGCTCATGTCGTGACTTAACGGCTGCCAGACGTCTTCGCAGACTTGTTTTACAGGAGTTGGACTGCTGACATTGACAATATTGCTGATTCTGTCTATATTACAGAGGAGAGGATCTGGACAGACATAGCAGAGCGAGGCCAGACAGTATACAGCATGTGTGTGCCTGTGTGTGTGTGTGTGTTCATCGAGCTATGTGTTGGCTGTGGGCTCCTCTGTGGCGTTTTAACCACACACGATAAATATGAGCTTGTGGCGAGGCCGTGGTGCCCCAGGAATGCTCACATGTGGTGGAGCGGCTCTCACCACCATTGACAAGAGAGTTAGATGGCTTTTGGTCATCAAGATTCCTGGTGGGGAGAGCTACATAGGAGGCCGTTTGACTTCAAGACTTGAGGCCGTGGTTGCCAGTTTCCTTTCTGGCTCGAGTCTCTTACTAAAGCGTGTTATTTGTTTACTCCGAACTCCGACAAAGCAACCAATCACACTATTGTTTACTGGCTGGCTGATCTCGGTCAGGGCCAAAAATGCACTTAATCACCAGTTACCAGCATCTGAAACAAACATGGAATGACATGGCGGACAGCAATATTTCCCAGATCAAGTGTAACTCTATGAATGTCCATATTTATTTATACAATTCAGAAATGCTCTCACAGCCTCCACGGGGCTGCATTTTACTCTGACATGGATAGCTGGATCAGAAATGTAGGATTTGGCCAAAAAAGTGAACAAGTAAGAAGTCTAGGAATCTGTGCAAGATGCCAAACTAAATATGAGCCTTGATAACATCAGTGTTAGCTGTAAGGGCATTCATCAATAAGACATTTATACAGAACCATTTCCAAAGACACATAACACCCATCAGCCATCTGCACACTCTTCTTACTAGTTTGCTTTTTTCTTTAAAGTAAAGCAAGAAAATAAGAAAAACATTAATCCTGATTGTTGGTGCAGTGATTGGCCGTCTGTTATTTTAAGATCAAAACTGTAGGGAGATAGATCCAAACTCATTTGTTACCCTCAGCAATTGTGCCAAACTATTTATAAGGATCCATCATTCATACTGCAACCGGACATTCTCAGAATGGTGCTTGTTCCTTACAAGGCTCATTAAACGCTGACATAAATAATGCAGCAACTGGAATTTGAAAATTGTTTCACAAGCAACAACAAGAAAACAATTACCAAAGGGAGTTAAGTGGGTCAATTACACAGTGGTCAAACTATTAAATCTCTTTTCTGCCATACATCAATCGTTTTAGGAAGAAGTCTGTGTAAATCACGAGACTATGAAATGTCCTTTCCTTCCACACATCCGTCATCGGAGACCAATCTGTTGTCTCCCATAACTTCATGGCTGACAAGGGTCATTCGCCCGAGGCCTCGGTGGAGACTATATCCCTACTCTGGACAGATGCACTGGCATAAGGGGGGCCCGGATGCCCCCCTCTCCTCCTGCTGACCTCTCCTTCTCTTCCAGAGTCTGAGAAAGGGTCCCGAGGTTGCGAAGGTCCTGGGGACTGGACACATTGCGGCATTAATTACACACTCAGTTACCATTGAGCCTAATGTTTGGCCTCCCCCCCTGGGGTTAACTCCTTCCTGACAAGCAGGGAAAGTAATGGGGCCTCTGTGGCTCGTTTGCCAGCAGTCAACCAAGACAGCTCCTCTACGTCCTCTTCCGCAGCGCTGTTCTCGCTGACTGACAGCGGCTAAATGCTTCAGTCCCACGTCGGGATCACACACGGGGAGGAGGAGACGGAGATAATGGGAGGTGTGAGGCGGTGGGCAACGGGCGGGACACTTCATCCCATCAAAGGCTTTTCTGCCGGTCGTCTTGTGCAAACAAAGAGGCTTTTTTTGGGGAGCTTTATCTATCAGAGGCTTCTCCTGCTGACATCCTCACTGTGATTGGCGGAGGAGACAGAGAAAGAAGAAAGAGAGTGTGCATCGACAGGATATCCCCCCTGGTTAACAGCAAAGTAAACACAGTAGAAAGAGAAGGAAGTCTACCTCTGTCACACAGACTGGAGGTGAGACGCTTGCAGATGCATAAAAGATTAGTTCCTGAACTTTGGCGGTGCCTGCCTTCTTAGCGCTGCTGGCTACAACTGTAATCACAAGTGTCTCTGCCTATTGCTGGAGTAATCCGATTTCTGTTGACAGGCGCTGTAGTCTGTAATCTGATAGGAGAGTACTTACAATATCAAGGCTTGTGTTTCGTTTGATTAATTCATAGCCTACAGGGTCTGTGAGATAGAGGGAGAGCGCAGCATGAGATCATGACCCTGGAATTCTAAACAATAACCATCTGTGGTGAACCGTGTTGAGCTCCATCCGACTCACGCTTTTCCCCTCTCACTTCCTTTTTCTCTTCCCTCGCTCTCGCTTGCAAGATAACACGTTAAAACACACCCACACGTGAAGCACACACGCACCTGCAACAGCCGTTTTGCATGTAGAACCAACCAGCCGAGTACCAAAAATATGTCACGACATGCACGTTGTTGAAAATACTTCTGGGCCTGAGGCACATCACACCTGAGCTAAACCAGAGCCTCTGTGAAACTCCTGTGTGCATGGCCCTTCTGCTTGAGGACACAAACACTCATGATTCGTTTTCCCTTTCAGAATATCATGTAATTTAACAGTTACTTAAATATAATCAGCTTGGCAGCAGTGCTTCGTCCTACAAGCTGTTAGTGTTAACGACAAAGAAAAATAATCCCTGTTCCATGTTGGATTTAATGAATTACTCCGCCGCACTGCAGTGGAACAAACGCCTCTATGTTTCTACATGCTTGAGTCTTGACATTTTAAAAGAGGGATGGTCTGAATTAAAAGTTTGAAGTATTTCTTTTCTTTGCTCCACAAAAAAGAAAACAACATCTCTGTAAATGTCAGAGCTCTTCCAGCATCTCCTTCGTTGTTGAGAAAAAGTGACGTGGTTTGTTCTCTTTCAGCTGGTTGCCACAGGGCTGAGAGTGATAGATGAAGTGTTACTTTGTGGACTATTTTTAACTTTTCCAAACCGATGTTCAGACGTCCCATCTGGACAGGGTTAGGGGCTAGGCAGCGCAAGTTCTTTGCCATTAGTTACAGTAACAGACACTGAGAGCTCTCCTCAGAGGTCAGAAAACAAACATTATACTTGTTTATGTGCCATGGCATGATGAGTACAGCCTGGTTCACAGTTTGCAAGAGGTGATGCGTGACTGTTTAATATGCTTGGACAAAGTTGTGTGAAATGTTGAAGGGTTGGTTTGAAAAGTTTAAAAGAGCCGTTTCTGTTCATAAAAATATAGTTGAGCTTCCATAACATTAGACCTACTGTTAGATTCAAGTGACAACATACTATATCTGTGTTTATATATTTAGGAAATATGTAGATTAGGCTTTTCACGCAGTCTCATCTCAGACAAAGAGGACTCTGGATTTTATTTCATCATCTGTGAAGACCACAGCTGCATGGATATCACTAAATTGTCTGTGCATTCTCTGTGCAATTTATTGGTTCAAATCAGCTCCATGACTGGATGTAAAACTTCCTGCTTCAAGTGCAACCAATACCTTGACATACTGCTGATTTGAAATTTTTGTTCCTGTTACTGGCTGTCCCCCATTCGTGCACAGAGTCTGAGAAAGTGAGGAAATTCTGCAGCTTGCTAAGTTGTGTTTTTGCTTGTGATAAACAATGACAACAAAGGCTACATAAAGCTGTGTAGCTAAAGTGTATTAAGTTATGTTACATCAACATTACATGCTGCGGTCTTGGTCAAGAATTTGTCTCAACCCGTCAAAGTCTTGGTCATGACTCTGCCTCAATAAACTCTGGTCCTGGCACTGACGTGGTTTTGCTTTAGGTGATCTTGGCTACAGCACTGCCTCATGCAACTGACCCAAAAGCCATTGTATTTAATACCACTAAAGGATTTATCATCATAAAAGTGTAGTCTGTAAGACTTTTTCTAAAAGCAGCTTTAAAATCATATTGCAAAACACCTCATATGTAGGAACTTCAGCAAGATGCTGAAACATGACATAACATCATAATAAGCCAATAGAATTGAGAATGGTGTACCACAGGAGAGGGGTAAAGGTCACTAAGGGTAAGTTACTTTTTAAGACGCAAGTTACAAAGGTATTCTTAGGAATGATCCAGCATGTTTCTTTGTTCAACAGCAACACGTTTGAACACCCCACATGTTGGCATTCAATTCTCTTTGTCAATGTAGTATTATGGGCTGGTCAGTGACATGTTTCCACAGGATAGGTGACGTTTGTTAGACTGTATGGAGCCAGTGTGCACTGCTGTGTGTGTGTCCTGAGGGCACACTACAGGTGGCCTAAATAATATGTACCATGGGCATGAAACATTGAGTAATGCATGAAATAACTACCTTGATGGCAGTTTTTTTATTTATTTATTTATTTTTACCTGAATGGCTTAAAGGACCAGTGTGTAGGATTTAGTGGCATCTAGCTGGTGAGATTACATTCAATGCATGTGGCAGAACCTGCGGTTGCTGTGAAAACACAAAGGGCTCTATGTTTGTTTGGCAGTGTTTGGTTTGTCGGTTCAAGGCTGCTGTAGGGCGGTGCAAAATGGCAACATCAGTGGAAGAGGACTCGTGCCCTTTGCAGATACTCTAAGATAATGAAAACATAATTCTGATTTTGAGGTGATTTTACACTAACAAAAACATACTTCTATTTTTGCCTCATTCTGACAATAAATTCCCCCAAATCTTAGACACAGCACCTGTAAATCAGAGTTTTAAAAAGTTATTACTGTACATTGTCTGGAATCATGCCAGTTTGTGCATAGTTTAGTTTGGTTTGGATTATTTGGAAAGGCGGGTCTACATGGAGCAGGAAGTTCCTGATTTTTCCTCTGAAGAAAAAAAAAATCACACGCAGGGAATCACTAGAGTTGGATGATGCTTATTTTGGAATGTGCCACTGTGTGTGAAAAGAACTTTTTCACATTGTGAGAATGATTGGTTCAAATTAAGGAACTGGTTTTCTTTCCTTTAAATGCCCCCGAGTAAATTGGCAACGCCCCACTAACTTTGCAAGTGTGAATTAGTCTGTTGATATTCATTTTTCACTGGGCATTATCAACACATATGGACCAAAACACAAGAGCAGCAAAACGTATGACATAGTGGTGCTTGGTCCATTTTCAAGCAGGACACAAAACTGTGGCCATCTGTTCATGATCTTTCTTGTATTACAGCTAAACAGTACACCAATATATGTTTCTGAAAATATCTGAGGCAAGAAATAGGCAATGTAGTGACAGAATCTGAATTCATATTTGATTCTCAGCTTAGTCTGAGATTCAGGAGCCTGAGCCATTGTTCTGGACAGACCTGACTGGTTGTAATTGGATGGACCCACAACCAATGAGAGCAGCGAAATGTGTGACAAGTGACTTTTCAGATTTAGACGGATGACACTCATATAGAACCAACACCTTATTAATTGAATAGATGTGATTGGTCCGACCAGATCCGAGGCTGGTTGAGTTCTGTCTGAATGGAAGGTGGTCAGGTGTTTCTGTATATTTTTTACAAAAACAAGATTTTTTTTATGATTTATATCTCTGGATTTGACTGTCATAAGCACTCTTTCAATGTGTTTTTCAGTCTGCAATTGAAAAACACATGTTCAGATAGTTTTACAGGAGGCAGGGGTAGCAACTATCAGCTATTGTGGTCAGTAGCTTTCATTAGTACAAAAGATCAGGATGTAAATTGTAATTTTTGCTAATAATTTTATGTTTTTGGCTTATAAGAATAAAATCTTCAGGTGTTCAGTGGCTGAATAAAATCAAAAGTAACTCTAAACATTTATAAAACAGTATGCCTATTTTACATGACTCTGATGCAGTATAATATTTGATAAAATCAGCACTATGCAGTTGAATGAGCTGTTAAATATCTTTTTCTTTCTAAAATTACATGACCTACAACTGGCCTCCAGAGGCTTTGCTCTGGCCTTTTGACTGAACAGGATGAATGACCTGTGAAGGATGGCCTTTTCAGAAGTACTGTCTCGCTATCAGCCTGGAATCTGGTGGTGTTTATGCTTTAAGGGGTGCGTCAGGATGAGAGTGTTTCGGCTGAGATTCTTTGAGAGAAAGGGAGGTACACCCTGCCTCACGGCTAGAGTTGAATGTCAAGTGCAGATATGCTGCAGAACAATGCAGCGGCAACACCATCTCTAATGAAAAATGTCCTCCTGTCTGCGGCTGCAGCACAAGCGGCCCCACAGAGCTGCACTAATACACTACATTTCCATTTCTTTTCTTTTTCAGACTAACCACAAGGTCCACAAATAACTCTATATTGCACATAATGCATTTTATCAGCAGAGGACTCTCACTTCATGCCACTATTTTTGACTTTATAGTGAGAAAGGGTGTTCCCTTGATTATGGTTATACAGCGAACAATAACTGGAGTTAAGTTTCCCTCTGTGCCCTGTGAGCCTCAAATAGCGTGTCCACCACAGAGAGAGCCTTAGGTTTTCAATTACACTCTCAAAGTGGTCCCTGATCGCTCCCCCCTGTCACAGGTGCTGCGATGTTTGCAGAGGGGCAAGAACCTGGTGTTCCATTTAGGAAATATGTGGGAAAAAGTCACTCTGAGCCCTATTTGTTTGGAATGTTTTATGGTTACAGACGTAACTCCGACTGCGCCAACGTCACCCCGAACTAACAATGTCTCTGCTCTGCTCCTAACCACTAATTACAGCAGCTAAGCCCCTCATCAGAAGAGGGACTAATTAACACATAGCATAACCAGAGAATACAGTTAACTGTCGTTATACTGTACTTCACGCATTATATGGTAAATTTAGAACTAAAAGACTGATGCTTATTTTCATGGTGTTTAAAAGCTAAAACTTATCTGACATGTTGACACAGCTGATCAGAGGGGGGAGGTAACAAAGTACAAATGCTTTATGACTGTACTTAAGTAGAGTTTTCAAGTACTTGTATTTTACTTGAGTATTTTTTTTTTCTGTCAAGATCTTTACATTTTCAAAACAGGCTTGTCACTGAAGTTTTTTTTAACGTAAAAGATGTAACAAGACAAAAAAAAGATGTAACAAGACAAAAAAAAGATGTAACAAGAAAAAAAGGGATGTAACAAGACATGACAAGAAAAAAACGACGCTACAAAATGAAAAAGAGGTAACAAGATGTGAAAGAAAGCTAAAAAGAAATAACAAGATGAAAACCATTAAAGAAAAGAAAACGTAAAAGAGGTTTAAAAAAGGTCAAAAAATATGTAACAAGATAAAAAAAAAACGTGGCAAGACAAAAAAGACGTAAAAGTCATGAAGGACGTAACAGCAAAAAAAAAGAGAGGGAGGCCTGACTGTTGAGAAAAGGAAAAGCTGGTAGCCGTGATCTTCAGAAGTACATGTCAGAACCTGTACCTTTTCACTTTTACTTGAGTAAAGAAGTTGAATCAGCACTTCTACTTTTACCAGAGTCTATTCTCACACAAGCATCTATTCTTCTACTTGACTAAAGATTGTGTGTACTTTAAAAGTTTTTTAATAAACACTTAACCTGTCAGTTTCTGTCACCTTGCTGCTGGCATTTGCCCGGGTGGCCCTGTACTGCTTTGGAGGGGGTCTTTGGGTACACAATATAATTAGGTCCAACCCACCCTTCTCTTTCTCCACACTCATCTGTACTACATGTGTTACTGGGGTGGGGGGGCAGCAAGCCACCAAAGTAGAACACAAACTTCCCTCTCAAGGAGCTTTGTGTTCAAGAGAGAAACAGAGTAAGACACAAAGAGAGAGAGAGCATTGTGTCTGGACTCCAAAACCAGAGAACCACGGTGCTCCACCAGAGGACTCTGAAGGGGAAGCCCACACAGCAGGAACAACAGTACAGTACAGCGTGATGGGAAAACATCCACGGATTGATTTTCAGCAGTTATAACAGAAACCCAGAAAAAAAAAAAAAGAAAAAAGAAAAACACTGGCATGCATATCATGCTCAAATCTGGCCAGCTTCCTTTGTGATATGTCATGTGTAAAGCTATATCCTGTGGTTCTGCCTGGTGGTCAGGCAGAGTGTCTGCGGGGGCCCCCCCAAGTCCCTCAGCAGGACTTGGAAGCAAACTGCAAGTTTTACCTTGGACAAACAAAGGTCAGCGGACAGAGAGGAGATCGTTCCTTTTTCAATGATGTATCATTTCCATGCCCGTGGTATGCAGCTCAGAGCCT
>JAJHUR010139157.1:0-31841 GCA_027495735.1 Lutjanus campechanus
GTTAATTATTTTTGCCTAAGACGATTCATGCCATGCTTAGGTCATGGTTAGCTACTTTTATTTTTATTATGATTATTATTATTATTATTTAAGTAAAGAAGGAAGGTAGAAGCACTTGAAGTTAAAAGGGGAAAACATTATATACACACATCACATTTCTAATTCAATTAATCAGTCAGAATTTATTTAATACATTTTTATTTGTAAAGGACATTTTATTCAAGTTGTCATTTTTTTTGTTTTTAAATATTGCATTAAATATTTATTATATTATTATATATAGTATATATTATATAGTTTTGTGGACTTTTAATCATGGCATCATAATACTGGGAGTTTTTTGTATTGTTACGTCCATATTAATTTGTGATACAAAACTTGTATTTTGCAATACTAAGAAATTACTTTGCAATACTCAGTCACTGTTTTGAGAAAGTTTCTCATTTCAGTTATTTAAATGATCTTTCTCATACTGGCAGAAATGTGCTTCCATAGAATTGTGATTGTTTTGTGATGGAGAATACTGATATTTCTCTGCATGGCTAGTTAAAGAATGTCTACCTGCCTTATTAGATAATAACAACTGTTACATCCTCTCTGCCCTGATAGGCTCAGGCCACCCAGCTCCTTCTCCATATGGCCCCGCCCCCCACCCCAGCGGCTTCCTGCCTCCTAGCCATTTGGCAGGTAAGTGTAAGTAACCCCACATTCAATTTTTTTAATACATTAATCTCCTCCTCTTTCTCTCAGCCTCTCTCTCTCTCTCTCTTTTGCACTCATGTTTTAAACACATTACAGCTCACCAGGGTGTGATTTGAAGTGTAGATGATTCTAGTTTTCATTTCAGGTTCATTTAAAGGTTAATATGGAGTCCAGCTGGTCAGTGTAGTCAGCTGGTTCTTCTTGAGTAAACTCAAAGTTTATGGTAATGGGAAGTGTAGTCATCATATAATCAGACAGTATGATTCATAAAATCCTCAGTAACTCTGTCTGGGCTTATTAAAGACGTACGTATGGATGAGAGCAGCCACATGTTACGTCTCACAACCACGCCTGGTGAAAATAAATGCTATAAATGCACCCAGTCAGTATGTGTGTCTGTGACAAACACTTCATCACAGGTTAGTTAATGATGTTACTGAGCAAATGACACGTGTGCCGATGTGTTTGTGGCTCGAAGTGAAAATAGTCTCAGTGATGGTGGAACTAAAGTTTTTACTGTGAAAAAATATTGCCTTACCATAAAACACCTGCTGTTAGAATGGAGTTTGGTTCAAGCAGCAAAACAGCAAAATGTCTTAACAATATAAAAAGTGTCTGAAATACATAACCTGAATATTCAATAAAGTAGCTGTATGTCAGGCTCATCCACTATGATGCAGGCACACTGAAAGGACCTCTTTGTCTTTTTATGTTTCTATGTAACAACGATGACTGTTGCTCAGCAAAGGCTTTGCTCACCTGACTGGCCATGGGATTTGGCTCCTAACAGCTAGACAGTGATAACGTTTTCTTCTTATGTGCATTTAAAATGGCATTTAAAATTTGTATTGACCACCAGTGAAAGTGGTTGTTTTCACCCAAAAAGGGGTGTTGGAATCACCCAGGAGCAAAGACCTCGGGTAGGTCGCTCTCATCCATATGCAGTACATAAGGATATATGAACTATATTCTATTTGCTTGCAAAGTTTGTTTTTTTTTTAGTCTTAGGAGTAATGGAAGATAGTTAATGTTGTGGGATTTATTTGCATTTAATTATTTATTTATGCATTCATTTACTTTCCACCATTCTATTCTATCTGAGACACTGTTTGGGTTCAGAGTGGCGAGTTGATTTCATGGAATAAGCCCTTGAGTCAATCCATTTTGTGCTTATGAATACACGGTGCACTGAGGAGGAAGACTTAGTGAACAATTTTTTTTTTTCCCTGTCCGGGGAATTCATGTGTGAGGCAGAGGAGATTTCTCAATTGTTGTCTTTTCTGATGTATTAACAAGCCCCCAAGCTGAAAATCCTTAAAGCCTAATCTGTTGATAAGTTCTGCATTTCCTGATGGATTTTGCTGAATTAAAATGGAACTGCAAATTAACAGCTGATGAATGCTGTTCACTGACTTTCTCAGGGTAAATATTTGTGCTTTTCCTATAAATTTGGCGGCTCTAGTCTGCGCCAGTTGAGCCCATCAGACACTGATTCTCCAGTTTAAATCATTGTGGTCTGTCTAGCTTAATTTTTACAGCCTCTAGCTCCCCTGCCCCACCACAGTCTATTTCCATCTCAGCTCCAGCAACTCAAAACTAATTTCCCCATCAGGCAGTGTTGTTCCACAAGCCCCAGCAGGGTCAGGGACACTCCACTCCAGTTAGTGGCAGTGAGTCCAGCATCCAAGTGACCTGGCTACTGCAGGATTACCAGGCAGAGAGAGCTAGGGTGGCAGCGCTAAAAAAAAACTCGCTTGTAAGAGAAAAGCCGAGTGGAACGGGTTGGTGTTGGGGTGAGCACCGCTAGCCAGCCCCCCCTTCCTTTTGCTAATCCCTGTTTGGCATTTTACAGATCCTTTCAGTCGCTCCAGTTCCTTTGGCGGCCTCGGCAACCTTTCAAGCAGTGCCTTCGGAGGATTAGGCAACCCCTCGCTTGGTAAGCGCTGGCCCCCTCTCCTCCTCCACCGCTCCCCCCTTCAATCTGGCCCCTGTGGCCGGTGACAGAACAGAGCAGGGCAGCGTTAGACCACAGGGAGAGCCAGGAGGGGAGGCAAGAAAAAAAAAAAATCACGACACTTAGCTCTAGTTTCTGTGTCAAAACAGCCATAGCCCAGGGAAGCCCAACTAGGCAGTACAACACACCACCTCCTCCCTGCCTCCACTTCATCCACCAACCATGTCCCCAACAGACTGGCTTTAATCTGGCTGCGCTGCTGCCAACAGGCACTCTCAGGTCCGCTGTTTGGTGGCAGTTCATCAATTAATTATTTGACAAGCCCCTTCTGCACCACCACGGAGGGCTTTTCTCTTTTCCCCCTGCATCCTCCTCTCTTCGCCTTTCTCTCTTTCTCTTCATCCCTCCTATTTCTGTGTGCCAAATCGGTCACCCTGTTGTGAAAATGGATGTGATTGGAACAGACATGCTGTGGAATGCTAAGGTCTCCCTTGGCTTTTCACAGCCCTCAACTCTAGAGGGCAAGTGAGTCTCCCCTGTTCATCCAGTTCAAAAAAAAAAGAGAGGGAGTTGGGGGGGAAGCCCTTTAGTCCAAAAGCAAATGAGTAGTTTTTTTCTCTGGTGGGGGGAGCCATTAACCTCTAACTCTTTCAAACAGCTTCAGTGAGAGAACCTCCAGAGACAAAGACAAAAGCAGCTTTTGTTGTCGAGTCTTTCTCATCTTTATGTGTCTTCAAGAAGGTTTTGTGCCCAATTAACTTACAGTGGGTCCCACGCCTGTCTCGTCCTTTCCCTCCAGGGTCCAACAATATGTTTGGCACCAAGGAGGGGCCAGGAGGACTGCCCACGTTTGGCAGCCCCCACCACGACACCTGGAACAGGCTTCGGCGCACCCCGCCGTCGTTCCCCACCCCGCCGCAGTGGCCCAAAACTGCAGACGCCGAGAGGAGCAGCTCCGCCAACAGCCATGAGAGGGAGAGGGAGCGAGAACGGGAAAGAGAAAGAGAAAGAGAGAGGGAGAGGGAACGAGAGAAAAGAGACGCGTCCATCGGAAAAGAGGAGAAGGATAAAGACAGGTGAGTTTGAGACAGATGTAAATGAACCTTGTTATGCATTATTATTTCGGGATTTTATTGTGTAATAGCTTTTAATTTGAAGGGGTAAGTGGAATATTTGATGTGGCGTTTATGAGGTACTAAGCCATGGTCAGTGTATAGTCAGCATACTAGCGACATAGTAGATGTCGGTCAACACACCTCCAGTTTTGGAGAGGCAAAGATATCAAATATCAAATAATCTGAACTATCCCTTTAATTCAGTGAAAAGAAATTGTTTTTGCAGTAAAGCATTTCACTTGTGTTGTTTCAAACATTATGTGATTCCCCAAGAAGGTAACTTATTTTTATTTGTTCTGTATAGAGTATCTGATAAAATGTAAAGCACAGAAATTAATATTTGCTTACATGCGCAACAAAACCATCCACCAAACTACTCAAAACACAACCCTCAAGACACAAGCCACAATAATGATCTCTTTTCCAGCTGGCATTACCGCATATACAAGATGATCAAATTATCTTTGGAAAAAACAAAAACACAAAACACAAGGACAAAACACAAAATACTGACATCTCTCCAGTCCATTAGTAACATCCATGGAAACTGAAATAACAGACACAAATCAAACAGGCAACAAACAGCTGTGAGAGAAGTGATCTGTCAAACTTTATTAAGGAGGATCTCTTTGGCTGATGTTCTTGCAAAATGTTTAAAGGCAGAAAAAAATAAGAGCATGGTAACCTGTATTTTTTGAAAGAGAGTTATAAATCTGACTTTATTGTGGAAATATGATCCAGGTGAATCATACCTAAATACAACCCACCTACATGATGTCTCTTTTAACTGGCACCATCTAAACTGCTTTATTATGTCATTACAGGGATTCTGTGGATCGTAACCGCCACTCCAACCGTTCATCTCCAGCCTCCGCACCTGTCAGCTACCAGATCAGCAGCCTGATTCGCTCCAACAGCCAAAACTCTGGTGATTCGGGCCGACATCACAGCGGCAGCGTGGACCGGGTCCGTGAGGCAGAGAAGGAGCTACTGGAGCGCCACAGAGAGTCTTCCACGCTGGCCGACGTGAAGGTGAAGGAGAGCCGCTCGCCTGGCAAAGAGATGCTGGAAAGGAGATCCTCAGAAGACTCCATCAAACCCGCTCAGCGTTCTCCGTCTCCGTACTCCAAGGCAGTGATCAATGAGCAGGGCATGAAGATGGCAGGCGGTCCCCCACCTACGCTCAAGGACAGCGAGAGGAAAGAGCCCCCACCTGCGGAGCTCCTCCACAAGGTCAAAAATGACATGAAGATTAAGGAGGAGAGGAAGGAGGAGCAGGAGGTCATGGTGGTGAGCTCTGAGCCTGCCCCCCAACTGCCAGCTCAAGTTCTTCCTCCTCATATCGGCCAACCTGTTAACCCGCACCACCACCACCCGCCTCTGTCCCAGCAGCCCCCTCTTCCCTCACCACGCAGCAGTGACATCCCAGCGCCGGGCCTGCATGGCGTCCCCATGGCGCACTCCCTGCCCCTCTCCATGAGCGCCATGCCCCAGATGGGCAGCCTCAACGTGCTCGACCGGGCTCGCATGGCTCCTTTCATGGGAGTGAGCCCCCTGGCAGGGAGAGAGCGCCTGCCCCACCCTGCCTTCCCCTGGGACCCACTCAGAGAGGCGTACCGCAGCCTGGACCTGCAGCGGCGCATGGACTTCCAGCTCAGGGCGGAGCAGGGACATCGCTTCCCCAGCGTGTACGAACAGGAGCGAGCGTACCGCGAGAGGGAGGCTCACGACTACTCCCACCACGAGCACCTGTTGGAGGTGCGCAGGGAGCACGAGAGGATGCGACAGCAGGCGGAGGAGCGGGAGCGCCTCCACCTTAGGGAGGAGCTGGACAGAGCACGCCTCCATCAGCTGCACCAGTCCCCCATGGAGGGCCATCTACCACACATGCCCCCCTTTATGCCCCACTTAGGTGGCATGCCCTACCCCAGACTCAGCCCCTCCACAGGACACAATGGCCCTCTGAACAGAACACCCCCCACTGCTGCACTCAGTGCGCCCCCGCCCCTCGTGCCAGCAGGCAGTGCCAGGCCAGCCTCACCCAGGAGGACTACCCCCCTCACCACCACCCAGGACCCTCGGGACTACTCCCCTTCTCGCAACCCCAAAGAGGTAGAGGCTCGGTAGCTTCTTAAAGTGCACAAAGTCTTACTTGACGCACTCCCCCAATCTGAAACCTTCTGAACAAAATGCACTGCTCCTCACAAGAGGAGGAGCAACACTCCCTAAGGGAAAGGGTATGATTGTACAAAGTAAAGGTGTGTCAGGCTGATGAAGCACATGCCATGACTTTATTTTTAGTGGACTGGAGGTTGAATAATGTCGGCAAAGAGAACACAAATATGTGTATGTTTATATCCGACTTAAATATTTGATAATTATTAATATATTAATCCAATACCTTTTTTCAGCTTTGTGCGAAAAGAGAGGTCCTGAAATGAGTTTGTACATTTCCTATCCTTGTTCCATGTATAGATATCATTTCTATGAATTTTATGTATTTTGTGCATTAGTCACGCCTTTTACAATATTTATCCCAGTTGATTGTGAGACATATCCATTATGACCCACTGTAAAGACTGGATTTTGGTTTCAACCTTCAGTAATTTAACCTCATGGTACCAGGATATCCTCAACGATGACAATGTACAATGTTACATTACCGATTTGTTTTTGTTCATTTTGCCTTTGAGATATGCAGATAAATATATATTATGAGGTCTTTGTTCAGTCTCTGTAAAGAAAACTGATGTAAATAACTTGTTGATATTCCTTCGCTGCAAAATTACTGTGTAAATTTATTAGTCTTTTTAACCATTTCTAGAAAAACAAAATTAAATGAAACACGGGGGAATCACTTCCCTTGTTGAATATCATGGCAACAGACAAGCCTGGCCAATTGATGGGTTTGAGTATGACGGGAGGGTGTTGTAAGGGGGCCTAGAAGGATCATCTGCAATCTATGCAAAGCAGCACACAGCACCCTAATGAAGAGATCACACGGAGGGAGCAGACGATACTGGTGAAACGGAGAGAAACTTGGATTAACACATGTTTATATTATCAATGAAATAATGATGGAATTATTAAAAGACTTCCAAGTCACAAACTGGACCAGCCCCGGGCAGAACAGAAGGACACTTTTTAGTGGGCGGCAAAAGGACTTTCTCTGTCAACCTTGTGGTGTTGTGCAGTTGTTTTTCTTAGACTCTTGTATACAAAACAAGTAGAGTTTTAGGCGTGCAAAAAAAATGAAAATGAACATTCATGGTTTAAAATGTACGGAATAAAGTTTGGACCTAATGTCATACATTTGTTGCTTGTCTTTCATCCTCATTAGCTGCATTTACATGGACCCTAATGTTCCACAAATAATCAGAACAACAGCCCAATCAGTAAAACTGCCTCCTATAAACTCCTCAGTTGAAAGAGGCTGGCCCGATCCGGCCCGACTGGAGGGAATTTTCAATCAGGTTGAGAGTGGTGGTGTATGCCTTTGATAATCTGTTTGATAGGAAAATAATAACCATGCAATCGCTTAATCTGATCATTTCTCTCTGGCTGGAATAAGTGTATTTTTTCTGAGCATGTCTCCCACAAGGGGAGCAGGTGACAAAAACATGGCCAAACAGAATTGGTCAGTATCAGACACAACTTTGTGGATTCTTCTTCCGGAACTACTTCTGATAACATTACCAAGGAGTTTTCAACTGGTTATGAAACAGCCTCAGTTTATTACTGCAGCCTCTATATGACCTACATGTGTTAACAAGACAATTTATTATGCGTTTACATTTCCTAGCCAAAGTTACAAGGAGTAGTATGGTAGCCAGTTAAAAGTAAGCAGGGAGATATTTTTTTATCAGATCATTTTATTTGTTATTGTTACCACTTTTGTCCAAAAGTTCCTTGCAGTAGCTTTAATAAATGGTACATCTATAGTCAATTAAACTCAGTCAATTATTTATAATTTTACTGTTAACAAACAATTAAATTATAACAAGTACTGTTTACTAAGTATTAGTAAAGCTATCATTTATGATTCTTTATTATCAGTTTGTGTAATAAAAAAAACAGGAGATGATCATTTCATTCTGATTACATGAGTCAATTATTTTACTGTTGCACACGTAAAAATATTCCAATGTAAATTAATATTAAATAAATAAACATTATTAATTATCACCGTACATTGAGCTGACTAAACTGTGACTTAATTAAGAGCGAACAATGTGTTTTGCCTGTGGCTGTGGCATCTCCAGGCTCTGCAGGCAGAAATACCTGAAGATGCCACAGGCGAAACACTTGTTCACTCTTAATGAAGTCAAAGTAAAGTCAGCTCAGTGTGCGATGGTTTATTTTGATATTTCTGCAACCGACCAGCAACTGATCGTTTATACTATGCAGGGAGAGTTCTGTTTACTATTAATAATTATCAGTCAAATAACGGTTATCTAAAGTTTAATTAACAATCAATTTACCATTTATTAATGATTAATGCTTTTAGGCATGTGAACATATGTTTTATCAGATCACTTTTTTCACTGTATGTAAACAGTTAAGTTGGAATTTGAAGAAAGGAAACATGTCTATTGTCAGTGCTGAGTACAAGTACTGAATTTGTGTGTAAGCTGAACCTACTGAGTGGAATGTTGATGTGAGGTTGATAGGTTTGCCAATAATGCTTGTGCCTCAGTCTTCAGCATTTAGAGTATTTGCTCATCTGATATCAAGCTATTACTTTAAAATCATAAAGGCAACAGACTTGGCTGGTGGAGTAGCCTAAGCCATCAGATCATTTGACCGTAATCTGTCATACATGGGCTGCAGAGCTCTTCAGAGGGGATCGATGAGATTGGGCCGAGGCAATACAGGGAGGGACTAATAGGACATTGATTTTGTATGAAAGCAGGTTTTGAGTGTTTGTGTTGCAGGTAACCGGTATTGACTGGCAGCCCAGCGGCATATTGACCCGCGGTCTGGACTCATTAAGAGGAGCAATGCCTGGGAGGCAGGCTATCGGATGGTGGAGGAGAGGCTCCTCTTTCTTCTCATACGCCTCCTCTCCTCACACACAGCACTCATCTGCTTTTCTAATGAGGCCGGAAGGCGCTCTGGAGTGGGCCGCGGAGGGAGCCCTGAGGCGCCCCATCCTGTTATTGACAAGACCTCGGCTGTGCTTGCCGCCTGTCCAGAGACGGCCAATTCATCCTGATAATGCCCCGACTACTCATCTCGCTGCTGTGTGCCGCGAGACCCACCAATCCTGTCCCATGGTATCAGCCCGTAATGACAGCGTGGATCAAACCGTGGCCAGGTCATTAGGGGATGTTATTGAAAATCAATGGCGCTCCTGTGTCTCACACACTCCAGCAGGGTTTTTTAAAAGGGCTCCTTGAAAAGACTGTTTGCCAGGATGGGGCTGGCGTATTGGGAAGACTTAAATCACTATCACTTTCAATTTAGGCTCCCAGTAATTGAGCCACATATTCCTCCGACGGGTAGCATCTGTCAGTGGCCGGCTTCACTTTAGCACTGTGTGCTTTTAGTCCTAATCATCTAGTCAACAACAGGTACTTAACCCCTGTACTTGTTACCGCATAGTGATTTTTCCTGTAACTATTATTTACCAAGCAAGCTTTGGTAGAAGAAAAACACACACCTTACATTTTCCCCCGACTCAATCACTCTGTCCTGTGCTCTATCCATTTTACGGCTGAGTGTGGAACGGCCCTCCGGAGATGAAAAGCTCCATCAATTTCACTCATCGTCTGGCAAGGTCAATTTATTTCAGCACACAGTCCATCATCAGATAGGAATCAATTGACACATTGCCTAGCATATCAAACCCAAGGTGGGTTATTACAGCTTCTGCAATTGTCAGCTCTTTTCCAGAGCTATTCTTCACATGTCCAGGCTTTTTTATTTTTTATTTTGCTGTGATTGTTTATGATTTTCTGTATTTACTCGTTCATAATCTGGAACACATTTCCTATTTGATGGAACATTGTCACAGTGACAGGGCTTCATATAACAGCTTGTCACAAAAACAGCGACTGTGATACAAGATTGTGGGTTTTTTCTGCACATTTCTCCACTATAATCCCAATTAATAGGATACGGTGGTATCTGAGGTAAGACATTGTTTTATTGTTCCACTAATCCTCTTCATTTATCTGTGAGAAACCTCAATGCTGAGGGTTTGGGATTGAATTTTCATGGTCTCAAATACCTCCAAAAAGTACTTGGCACAGAGCTCACCCCAGATTCAGCGAACAGTGGGACAGGCCTAAGGGGCTTTTATAGAGCACAATGGCAGCTAATAACACAGTGCCAAGCTAATAAGATGGGCAACAAATGAATGGTTCGGTCCAAGCTCCTTTTCTCTCTTGCTCACTCTTCCCCCGCTGATAAAACATGTATGAAAGCGTTTTTGAGCCGCTATGTCGTGGCTCCCTAGACTTTTCCCCCAGCGAGAGCTAATGCATTAGTTCCCATTTGAAGGCTGTTTTGAAATGGAGATTGGTAATGAGACGGGAGGCCCCCGCCATGATCACATTTGGATTGCTGGGGCCTCAGCTGGGCCTGGTGATTTGGGAGACCGTGGCTCCGCTCGGAGTTCAAGCCCATCTCTCTGCAGGGGTTAGCAAACCCTGACGAGAGCCATTCTAAAGTACTAAACTATATCTGAACTGTGAACTGAGGGAGGGAGCACCGAGTCAAGAGCTTTGGCTGCGGATCTCTGTCACAGCCCTCTTTGTAGACCGCGTGTTGTTTTGACCACCTAAAAAGGCTAGCAGCATACATCCTTCCATGTTGCCGTCTTTTTTTAGCCCTCAATGTCAACAGAGCGGCAGCTGACAGAAACCAGGCCAGTCAGCGGTTAAGGAGCTGAGTTGGAAACAGCCAAATGGTGTGAATTCCAGACCCTGGTGACAAAGTGCTGTCTAATGTCTTTGCACCTCTGGACCTATGACAAATATTCCGGCTGTCTCGCTCCAACACCACCACTATGGCTGTGCAAGGAGAGCAGCCAAAGCGGCCCAGGATAAAGAATATACTGTAAAATACTCACAGAGGAACCACAGAGAGCATGATCCAGCTGTCTCACTCCACCACTACTGCAAGGAGAGAATAAAGATGTACTGATCCACTTTTTTTTCAGTTCTGTTATGTTTCCAATACCTGAATTTGAATATCTGCAGATACCATTACTATAGCAAGACCAGTGCTCTTTTTTCTTTTTTATTACTATTATGTCATTTGATGTTGATGCACGTCCAGTCACAGTTTTCACCATCTGAAAAGCTTGTTTAGTTTGTGTATTGTAACTTGTGTAATGGCGCCTGCCAACCACTGTTGGGCGCTGTAAGTTTAAGGCTTGTGACTTTCACGTGTGCTCCAGATTACTCAGAGAGACGGCCCTCATTTCCCATGATGCATTGCTAATTTAAGTTTGCTATTTTATGTTCCAAAATGCAAATGTTACTCTGTTTGTTTGTAATGCGTTTGTTCACAGTTGTTGCAGAGTTGACATGAAACGCGCCATTCATCTCTCAATTCGCAGTGCTAAGCGTAGTATTTACAAATAGAAAACACGTGGTTGGGGAATTGAAATTGCAAAGTGGATCCGTGACATGAGTCCGGTATCCAGTGAATGATTTGATACCGATATTGGATTGGATTGGTCCCATCTCTATGAGAAGCCAGCCAATGCAGCCCAGGAGAAAGAATATACTGTAAAACACTCACAGAGGAAGCTCAGAGAGAGAGTATGATGTAGAGACAGGGAGGAGTAGAAGAGAATTAAGGGAGATGGAAAAGGAGGAGGTCCAGAACAGCCATCAGCCAAAATAAGTTTTCCACTTTGATTCAATTTTGAGGATTTTTCCAGCCTTTCGTGGAACCTCACAATCTCCCACACTGGCCATATTATGTACACAAGCCATAAAAATGAATAACATTTATGCAGCTGGGTGCATCTGGCAGCGATAGTCCTCTCATTCAGGGACCCACAGGATGGCACCGTGCCGCCACACCACCCTCTCTGTTCTATGTATGGGCACTAGACAAGAGAAGACTTAGGGGAGGGGTGGGTGGTGTAAAGGGAGGCTCTCAAATGCTTCGAACGAGTTTAAAAAAATAAGAGATTTAAAGGCAAATGGAGGCCATACGTGGCTCGTCCAATTTGGCACAGCCAGTGCACATGATTAGCCGTAGAGACGTTAATCAAAAGTGGCTCAGTATTTGAAGGGGCGGTGAGAGGCACTGCCAGCTGGTGACAACATGGCTTGTGTGCACGGGCCAAGAGTGAAGTTTATTTGAATATGGATCTTGCCGTGACCGTATTTCTCCAGAGCTCAGTTAGCAGAGCGTTCCTTGGCTCATCACTGGGATCGCCTCAGAGCCGCTTGGCATCCGGGAAGGCGGAAGTTTTTCCAAGCCGCAGAATGAGAATTACGATTTAGTCCATCCCCTCTGGTGGTGTGGGCATATTCATAAGCGTTTATTCAGTTTGACGCTGGCAGAAACGCAACACCTAGTTCTTGGCGTCTATGTGTGAGGATTTCCTTTCCAATATGAAATTATGAAATTGACAAAAAAAAGGTTGTTTTTACAGCCTATGAATTAATAACACATTTAAAAATAAAACATCCTATCTTTCCACATAAAACCATGTGAGCCCCCTGCTGAAAACACAGAGCTTAAATATTAAACTGTCGGTGTTCCCTCGGAGCCAGGGCTCAAGCTGGAAGACGACCGCCAGTACCAGCAACAGCGCAGCATCTGTTTTCTCTTTGATGAGCAATGGGATGGTTCTTGTTTAATTTGATTTTTTAAATTACCTATTAATTTAGCCATGTTTTTAGCTGGTTGATAAGGGTTAGAGTAGTTTTTGGTTAGAGGTAGTTAACAGATACAGTTACTTTTATTAATAGCACTCTTTATTCAAAATGTTCTGCCACTATAGCTTCTGGAACCTAATGTTAAAAACAACTCCTACTTGGTTGTGTATGTGGTATCAAATATATTAAAAAATTGTGCATGAGAAGTCTGGTGGAGCCTGTGGTGGAAAAATCTGAGAAATATCCAAGAAAAGTACCTGATGCTGAGTGTCAGAAGAAGGAAAGAAAGGAAAAAAAGGACCCCTCAACAGTGTTTGTGCAACTATTCTCTCTACCAGAGGGGGAAACAAGAGTTCTGCACTGCAGATTTAAACACACAGTCTGTAATTTCTGCCGCCAGGGGTCTGTCACATTTAAACAACAACAAAAAATGTAGTTCGATGACATTGTGAAGTGATGTGAGTTCAAGGGAGTCACTTTTAAACTACCACCATAGCTTATGAACATCTATCAGACATCATGTTGATGGATGAGGTAATATTAAAGTTTTATTCCTGTTTCGATGTTTTCCCTTAAGTTAAAGCAACTAGCAAGAAATACACTGTTACCTTGAGTAAATTAGGGATTTACATTGGAAAATCTGTGATAATGTAAGTACACAAATGTCACATATTATAGCTTAAAAGCAAGTAGTTTAAAAGTTTACTTTAATTAACAGTCAAGAAAGTGATGAGACGATTCTGATGCTGGCTACAAATGCATTAGATAAGGAACAATATTCCAAACTCAGAAACGGATCCGGAAGCTCCACGTTGTCCAGGATAAGTAATGGATAAATACAAGCTGCATTCCCACTTTAATTATCTGGCTGTCCTATTCCCATTTTTGCCAAAGGCCATTGATTTTTAATCTACACAGTGTTATGGGATCAATAACACATTTTGTTTCATTCAACTTGAAGATAACATCTAATTTGGCTATTTTACAATTTCATATCAAAATGACTTGTTTCTGTGTACAGTGTGTACAGTGGGCATAAACATACTTTTATTCTTGAAGACCTTTAGATAAAAAGTCTATGTTTTTGATAGAAAATGGAAATGTGGGTCACATGGGGCCAGCCAAGTTATGTCAACATCCAGGTTACTTAATAAACAACAAGACATAAATTTGAGTCAGTGAACAAACAATGCTATCGAGACAACAATGCACATGCTGATTCATAAAATTTTTTATCTAAAACATAATATTTCGATCGGTCAGAGTGGCATCACTATAACAGCAGACACTGTCAAAGGCACTTCATCGCTCCTGAGTGTGTGAATAATGTATGAAACAATCAAAATAATGCTTTAATACACTACATCTGCAGTCATTATTTCCTTCAGTTTGGTATTAAAGCACTCAGCGTCCCTGTGTGAAGTCGTTTTCTTGATGCATATTGGATTCTTATCCGCACTCCTGTGCACAGAATGGCTGCTGGTTTAAGACTCCATTTATGTCATCAACGAGTTATAACCCTCACTCACCAAAATACCAAAGGCGGCTATAATAAAGTGGAAAAGGCCAGGGGGATCATATTCTTCCTGAGACTGGCTTCGACAGGGCTTCTCAGCATTCCAGGCCTGGCTTTGCCTGCCTCCCCGTGCTTCTTTGGAAATCTGTCTGGCAGCGAACACGCTTTGAAAGGCTCTTATCTCCTATCTGGGCAGGAGTTCCATGCACCAAGATAACAAACCCTATCTTATCTCCCTGTGTTCGTTAATGTCACAGCTTAAGGGGCTTGTTCTTCCACTTGCAATGGGGCTTGCAGAGCGGATTGTTTGCAGATTAGTCAACGCGGGCCTCTGGAGGTCTTGGAGCATGTTCAAAATGCTCGTCTTGTCCCACAGACGTTCTTGTATGCGCACATTGGCGTGTTGGCTGCCTCTTGCTTCCCTGTGTCAAATGGCAGGAGTACCACGCAATGGTTGGTAGGCATCATTACACACAGCGAGATCTACAGTAATACTTATCACATCAGACAAGCCAGTCGTGCAAGCCAAAACAAAAATGTGCATGATAGCCACCCAAGGCCAACTATGCTGTTAAATGTTTTGGGGATGACTTGTTATTATTCTGTTGCTGATTAGCCCAGAGCCTTCATCAGTGATACATTTTGAATCTATTTGAGCTTATCAACCCAGGAAAACATTCAGACCGTAATATTTCATGTGTTTTGTCCATTCTGTGTGGCCAGATTCATGATCATCCCTTTGTGACACGAGAGACCAGGCAAAGCTCCATTGACTTCAGCCATCTGGCTATCTCGCACAACCCTTGGCTACACAGTGGCTCACTCAGCGATTGATTGGGGTGTTGAAGGCCAGCTATTTAGCACATCAGAACAACAAGTACTGCTATCAAGCTGGCCCTTCTCATGCCTCGTTTCTGCGCCGCCCAAGAATGTCTCTTATCTCTTCCCTTCTGCTTGTTGGTTTAAGCCAGACAGCATATGCCCCGCATTCCCCACGTAATACACCGTTGTGCTTTTGGTGCAACCCTGACAGACGCACAGGTTGCAACTGAGATCTGATGGGGGATATAACCCTTGTGTTGGTTGAGGAAGTAGGCCTTTAAAAAATAAATTCCATATTGCAGCCTCTGGGAGGAACATAACACCAGAAAAAAAAAGCATTTTCTTCACATGCTCTCATGTGGTTGCACCAAAAGACTGACAGATGAAAATAAAGCCCCGTGTTCCATATCATTAAATCCCGCTCTCTCACCTGATTACATTCTTATTAGTGCCTCCATTCTTCTCCCATTATTGTTACTTCTAGTGAAACAGGCCTGATAATGTGCACTCACTCGCTAGATGCGCAACCTGCTCATTCCCATCTCTGATTCTTTGTTGTCGCCGAATGGTTTTTAAATGAAAAGTGTGAGTGCGGTGTAATTATAATTCTGGGGGTATTATGAAATCAAATATCACAATGAATGTAATTTTATTTGCTTGTAATCTCTCTCACCCAGGCTAATAGGCGTTTTCAAAGGGCACGCTCGGGGGGTTTAAACGGCGGACCATCTCTAAATAGAATGGCTGCTCTGCTCTCTTGCTCTCCGGCTCTGTTCTTTTGTCTTTGATATGCAGGCAAAGAGCTTGACAGTCTGGGAGACGTGGGAGATTTGTCGGCCTGTGATCTCCATGCCTCTCTGACAAATGAGCGCCTTTGGCAGGGCTGCTGGAGGTACGGCTTCTCTGCCCTGCTGGAATCCTGATGAGACTCCACTGGAGCTGCTGGTAATGAAGTCAGGGCACAGGACCAAGCTGCTGCCAGAAATGACCTTTAATCTACACACATGCGGGTCATTTGGCATGCAATGACTCAGAATTGCACATACCTTTGTGCTATATTACATCTAGCACATTTTTCAGTGAGATGGTACAAAAATAGACCAAAACGCACCACTTATATGCTTTCGCTAGGGGGGGGACTGGGGGCAACTGTAACAAGGGGCAATTGTATCAGCCTCATTTCCTCCAATCAGAAACAAGCTAGAGTCTCTCTCTCTGCCAGTTGATTTCACCTCAACCGAAGTTATCAACAAAAACTGATTTTGAGGTATGAAAGTTACTTTTAGATATTTTAGTACTTTTCTTCTGCTGTCTAAAGTGACTGCAAAATTTAAATGTACATCAATTTTATCTCTAGATTACTGGTCAAAAATCAACATGAAACGATGCTAATATAGATGTTGCTAGCTAGCATACAAGATTATCGAGCGCTATTGTAACACACAAATGACCCTTCCTAAGCCCACCTCTTTTTGTTCTACACACCAACAACAAATGTTGCTTGGGGGACTTGTAAAAAGCAACATATGAGGCCTATATAGTTACACCTTAAGTTAACTAATTTTGCTCTTATTGGCAACAACTTTTATTTTCAAAATTTGATTTTCTTTCCAACATAGACAAGCCTAACACATAGAACATCTAAGTGCAGCTGACCTGGGTTTGGCTGGTACCACACTTGCTCAACTGTTATTGAAGCACAGAGCAAAAAGGGGCGGGACTTAGGAAAGGTCCGTTGCCCCCGACCCACATGGCGCAATGCAAGTACTTTGTCTATGTTGACATAGGCTACCTTTCTGTTAGAAAATGACCATATTTCATTAAATTTAAATTAGAAATTACTTGCATATATTACTTATGTATTACTTGTAACACTCTTGCATTAAATTTAATATTATAGTCTTCTGTGTACATGTGTGTATATGTGATTCTTATATCAAAAGTTGACGAGTCTATTTCAAGTAGTCTGTGATTTATGAGGGGAAATGTACAAAAAGATGTTACAATTGCCCCCAGTCTTCCCTATAGCATTAACCACATTGTAAAAGCAGGATTAAACTTAAAAATAATTAATTCAATAAGCTGAGCTGCTTGTAATGGCAATGGTAAATGGTTTACATTTTGTATTTCCCACCATTCAGTGCTGGCTGATGTTTTGTCTGTATTCATATTTGACTAGTGGGGTAATTTAGGATGCAATCACCATCCAGTCAATCTTCATTACATCGGACTCAACTGCTCCACCAAGCACACAATTGCTTGACATTGATTTTGCAGATTCTTTCGGTCCATGTAATTCCTCATACAGTGTGAGGTGAAGATCTCGGCTTTGGTGTGTCTGTGCAAAGTAAGATGTTAACAAATTATGACCTAAAAATTTGAATCCCCCGAGGATAAACGTTCTCATTTCAGCCCCACGACGAGCAGGAAATAGCTGATATTGATTCTGGACGTTCCGATTCCACACTGAGGAGGAATCACAAAACCACAACGCTCACTCAGTGCAATCCAACATGGTCGCCTTTGATTTCAGCTCTCTGACTACAAGGGTGCTGAATAATGATTCATAGGAAGAACAAGCACTACCCCTTGTGGCCCAGTTGGCCCAGTGCAGCATGGGTAAATGGCACCTCCAGCTGCTTCTGGGCCCCTCCTGATAAGTTAACCTTGTGATAACATGCTAATGCCTGATTAATGTTGCCGTAATTAGACACAGCTTTTCACACTCAGTTAAGAGGACATCCTCCAGCAATTAGCCCGAGCCAGAGAGAGATAATTTCAGAGAGCACAGCAGAATCACGTTCCTCAGCTCGCCTCCATTCCCTCTTGGCAACATTAAGGTTTATTTTCTCATTATTTCATTTAATTACTCGTTTGATGTTTTATACAGCTGCCACAAGTAATCTTTGATCCAATTAGGAAATGCTGATTGACAGCGTGGGTGTGGGATTGAATGAGCTGCATTCAATTTGCCGTTGTGACCTTATCAGAGGATCTGCAGAGGATTCTGTGTTCAACATTGAATGCCAACTAAAAATATAATAATTTCCCTTAAGAATATACTCTGTATGGATGGCACACCTTTGTGTGTGTGTGTATGAGAGAGAGAGAGAGAGAGAGTCTGTAGGTATGAGTCTGTATGAAGGCAGCATGTGTTTGTGTTTTCCTCGGCAGACATCTAACAATGAGGAATGAACGCATTAGTGAGGAAAGGCCCCTGTACTCACCAGCCTCCACACTGCCCATTAATAATGCACTGCCAGGGAATAGATGGGGGTTTGCAGAGATTAGTCCTGCATCAAGGACTCGCTTGCTATTTCCATTAGAGAGACATGTTGGTCTTTCTTAAACAAGAAAGATCAGCCCACTTGTAATTGGACTATAAAATCCTGTATCAAAATTGTCAGTGGTCCCACAAAGCCAGCTGTGTAATTCCTTTTCAATGTGAGCAGTTACTGAAACCTGCGGGATTCACTGTGGACATGAATGCAGTTAATATGAAACAGAAAGAGGTTTTTTGTATTATTGCACATTGCCCCGTGATGAGCATGTAAACCTGCAATCACTGAATCTCTTTGGCACTAGGGGGCGGCAGAAACAGGTTATTTCAAACTGATATTGTTGCTGTCAATTGCAAACCTTGTATCTCCATATTTTAGATTTTTTTCACATAAATCAGTGCTATTGGTCATTATCAGGTTTGGACATAGAAGATTTCTGCCTTGTTAACACTTATTTACAAATCCGGCAGTTACAGAGAAGCACAGACATTTTGGGGTCATTGAAAATCTTTATTAAGAAGATGTGCAGCAGTATTAACAGCAAATGTTCTTAAAGTACTTATTTCACAAATAAATTCCCCATTTATTCTGATGAAATAATTGAAATAAGACAGTAAGTATAATACTTTGTTACTGAACTTTTTCCGTTTACCTACATTTTAACAAAAACATCTGTATGATCTGCTCCTTACATTTCTTTGCAAGAAAATGTCTTGAAGACGCATCAAGATGAAAACGACGTAACAAGACGAAAAAAGCATGAAAGACTTAACATGACCAAAACAACATAAAAGGTGTAACAGGATGAATTGTATGTAACAAGACATAACAAAGCGAAAATTATGTAAAAGATATAACATGACAAAAATGACATAACAAGATGAAAATGTCATGAAACACCTAACAAGACAAAAACAATGATGACACAAAAATGCAATTCACAGTTCTTTATACATGAATTGTATAATCAAGTTAGCTGGATTTCGGTTAGATAAAAGATTATTTATGTAACTGTATTTAGATTTATTATATAAATGTTTGCAACTGATGACCAATTTGGCTTTAAAAAGTATATATATTTTTATGAGAATAGGTCAACCACAGGAATGGTACATCCAGCATTATTTTATGCATTCAGTCATCATAATCAAATTTTGTTGGGTTGCACAGTCAGATCTGTATTTGTGAATGTGTTCAATTTTCTCCAGAAAGTAGAACAAGTCTTAACTTATGATGTAATCAGCATTTTGACAATGAATTAGGAGTTCATTTTTACTTACTGTACTGTTGCTGTAACTCTAACAAACAAAATATAAAATTGACACTAATTAGCTGAATTACCCAAACTGTGTTTCCTAAGTGGGTGTCTACACATTTAAAAGGACCGTATGTGTTTGTGTATGTTTTAGCTGGTCTATAATTACATACTTTTTCAATGGACATTTAAAAAAAACATGTTATTGTACTCTGATAGTGATTTTTGCCCATATAATTAAAATAAGACTTGACTCAACTTCACTACTTGTATTTTCCCTACCCTCCTGTTTATATTCATTCACAATGCTTTTAAAAATCCCTTGAATCTTGCCTGTGTTCAGATTGAGTGGTAAAATGGATTGCATGTTATATGGTGTTTTTCTAGTCTATCGACCACTGAAAAGAAAAAAGGCTGAAAAGATCAAAACCAACATGGAATTGATCCCACTAACAAGAATTTAACAAGTATTGAACATCATATCTTCTGTGACCTCCAAAAGGTAGTAAATACTGAACTGCTTTCTGCCTGCTGTTACATCCTGACTGTGTACATGATTTAAGTGGTGTGTGCGAACAATAATCTCATACAGATATATTTTCTGGATATGAACAGATAATAAGATACACACAGATACAAATGGCATCTAAATTGGTGCACTCATAGATGATGAATGGACAGTATAAATATTGTAGAACAGCACCAGCCTGCAGTCTGCCACATTGTACTCTATTTATTCATCTCTTTTATTTGATCTCCTCCTTTACAGGGAGATTTTGTTATTTAAAGGGACAGTTCACCCCAAAATCAAAAATACATATTATTTATTTATTATTTATCCATCTAGATTTTGTTGGTGTGAGTTTTGGAGATATCAGACGTAGAGATGTCGGCCTTCTTTCCAATGGGACTAAATGGCACAAGTCCTGTGTTACTCCAAGAGCCCAAAAAATACATTTGAAAAATTCAAAACCGTGTCTCTTTCCAAAAATTCTCTTTTTCTGTTTCTGATTTCTGTTCTGTTAGATTCTAAAAGTGGGTACTGTACATTCTACTGCAGAAAGTAGTTCCTACATGAAACTGCTCACAACATGGTTTCACTATATTTGAGAGAAGACAGAAATCTCTATGGCCGATATCTCCAAAACTAGGCAACTTGCAACAACCCAGTATAGATGAATAAATAGCACTACAGGCCAGCGGAAAGTATTTTTGATTTTGGGATGAACTGTCCCTTCAAGATAGAAAAAAACCCCTACCTGTGGTTATGCCTTGTCATTCCTACATACAGAAGATAAAGGAAGGAGAGGGTTCACTTTCATGTCAGTTCCTTTGTGAAAGTCTGAAAGGGACTTGACTAACAACAGGGTCCAAAAAAAAAAAAAAAGGAGAGACCAGAGGGACCCTGTGGGTTTTGTGGAGAGGCCAGCCTCCTTCATCAGGAAAAAAGAAGGTGAGACTGCCTCGAAAATATCCTCCACCCAGAAAACAGCCATGACTGGGATGGATGAGAACCTCACCAGCCCCAAACCTAACCAAAGCTAAATAAGTCAGTGGTTGTGTTTGTGGAAAGGTCTAAGAACATGAGGCTGCCTACAAAACATCGGGTACTGAGAGAAACAGTGAACCGAGGGTGAACCAGAGGGACCCCGCTGCATTGAAGAGGGAAGAGGTTTCTCTTCCAAACCTGCTCAGCTGCGTACACTAGAAGAGAAGAAACCAAACCTCTTCAGTCTGATTCTGAGTAAATTTAAGACTGAATCTTAGAAGAATCTGAAGGAATCATGGAGCTTGTCTTTCCATCCCCATCCACAACCAACCCACATCCTCCACCTCCAGATGCACATACCAAAGTTTCTACACCCTCCCACTGACCTCCTCTTCCATTTCTACCATCCTCCACCTCCCCATCCACTTACAGGAAGCTTTGTGTTTATTCTTAAACATTATTAATGACATTAATGACTGTAAAATAAAACTGACATATTGAAAAGCTTACACTTACATTTCATCTCAAAGTGCTTCAAATCAGCAACACAACTGCAATCACATTTTCATTCTAGCTATCTGCCGACTGCCTTTATCCGGAGCAACTTTGCCAAATAATAAAGGGCAGCACTCCATAATAAACTCTCTTCACCTATTGGATTTGATTCCTTTACAGAACTTTGACACATTATGAATATGGAAATGCAAAAAATTCAACTATTAAGCTGAAATGATACTCACCAACACCTAAAATAAATGAACCAAAGTTAGTTGCATAATTAAAAATGCAATTAAGTCCTTGTTAAAATAGAAATTGTGTAAAATTGTTGAGAAATAAGGAGATGGAAGTCCTTTTTCAGAAGTGATATTTATGGGGTTTCTTTAAAGCAGTTTTCTTGTCAACATATAATCCTTATGGATATATAACTAAAACTAAATGGATGCAGGTTGAATTTGTTTTAGTCTGTTTTTGTTTATTTCTCTTGAGGTGAAAGTGCTGACCACAGAGAAGCAGAAAGACCTTCCTCACTCTGCTCCTCAGACACACACACACACAAAACCATAACAAAATCACTGCGAGCATATTAACAGCTGGAAGCTTCACAGATATATTCTTACTCTTCTTTCACAACTGCCCGAGTTTTGGGGGAGAAAACAGATTAACATTACAAAAATTATTTCATATTAAGCAAAAATGTTGACCCTAACCCTCACAGTGAATTGTTTTGACTGAACAATTTGCACTTGTGTTCATTTTAAAATATAACCTAGATTCTCAAACTGTGGCATGTGTATGAGTTCCATAATTAAATATTTTCTTAAAATTAAATATATGATTTCAAAAATATATAATACTATCAAAATGCTGCAAAATTTAGGATGAAATTTGAGATAACTGAAATGTAAGTTTAAATAAGTTTCGTCTTTCCTGTGTTTTCAACCTGCTACGTTGTCTTAATGATGCAAGTACTACATGCATGTGTTATCCATGATCGCCAGCAGTTACGAGCTAAACTGTGATGCAAAAAGATAGAGTGGAGATAAAATGAAGAGTGTGAAAATAAGCGCTTCAAAAACACTGCAATTGTGGCTCCAAACGGGAAATATTACGAAGAGAAGTCCAGATTAGGAGGAGAATATTTTGAGCTGCCAAGCTGAAAATGAAGTGGACGACAGTGAACTGAGTGCTAGTGGCTACTCAAGGAGCGCCAGTGAAGTCTCCACAGCACCTGCTACCACCAAATGGCACAAAATAGTTTGGTGGTTTGTGGAGAACTCAACAATTTCTGGTACAAAGTACTAAAAGTTTGAGAAAACTGTTCTAGAATATTTTTACATTAAATTTAACTAGTTTTATAAATAAGCAAATGAAGGACTGATTATTCCTCCCTCATAATATTATTATTATAATAATCTGTCTTGAATTGTCTGACTAATCAACTGAAAACCCCACTGGATTATCTGAGAATGCATTGTCACAATGTATAAAATAATGTTTCTTGTGTCTGTAAAATGCATGTGTTTTTTTGCACGACAGAGACATATTGGAAAATAAAATGTACAGAAAATAAAACTGGGCAGTTGAAGGAAAAAATAATTTATCTGAAGGAAACTGCACTTGGACCCAGCACCTCAGCATTTTTAAAATCCTGGCTACAGGATAGAGAATGTTCCTGTGTTACTGACAAAATGATCTCACCACAAGCTCATCTGGAGCTGATCACATGATCTTACTCAGCAGGCGTTGTCCAGTTGTCTTGAAATTACAGACATTCAAATTTACATTTTTACTTACGGATGTTCACCCATCTTGGAAGACACTAAAGCAATGCCTCAGCTCAACTGCTCTGAAAGCCAGAAGAGATGATGACAGTGTGTCTCCTATGGACAACACTGCCCCCGCTGTTTGATGAGGGAAAGCTGGAGACAGATTCAGAGGAAATAATCAGCTATTTTCGTCAATAGAGTTGATGTAACACAGGCAGAGAAGCGTGTGGCGGACCTGGATGACCACATGAGGCCCCACACATCAGCACCACCCCTCACCCCGACTCCCATTCCCCTCTACAACCAACCCACAACTGCAATGACACAATTGCAATGACATTCTCATTTCAGCTACTGTGCTACTCCAAACTGGTCATTAATACCCCTGATAAAAATGGCTAGCTGAGCCTTTTATATGCTGTCTGCGTCAAAGACCACAGAGTGTGCCGTATAATCATAAATGTCACTTAATAACTTTCTAAACCACTCAGCCACTGTGTTTGCAAATCAAAAAAGATTGTTGAACAAGCTATTCTTTTCTGGACAAAGAATATCAGTGAACTGCAATACACAGCCCTTATGAATTACATACATACAATATTTAAAAAAAAACAGAACTGTGGTTTTATTTTATTTGATTTCAATTGAAGGGACAGTTTAAATTGGTATGAAACAGCTGGCAAAATGTATTAAATAAAATACTTTTGCAATTATATAATATTTTTTTGAAATGTGCAGGCCGGAGGGAGGGGAGAGCCCCCAGGCCACCAGTTTGAGACCCCTGGCCAAGATCTTCCTGCTGCTGTGGGTTGTGGAGACAGAGAGCACTCTGACACTGTTTGTGCTCCCAGTAGCGGGATCAGTCACTTGGAGAGCGACATGGCGCAGTCCTGACGATTGTGTTACGACAATGCATAAAGTTGGTGATTTACTGGGTGGGTGGTGTGGATTGACTCTCATAAGAGGATGAGTGGGTGCAGGTCTTAAAAAACCTTGACCCGTGCATCACTGCTGTATCCTGTATGCCACACCTGATCATCAATCTTTCTCCACCAGCTGAGCTGCCGTTGTTCACTCTGGACGTTATAATTTGTTCATCCATTAGGGTTGCAATTTGTAAGTGCTTTCCTGAATCGATCATTGGTATCATTCACGATAAATTAATCGATTAATCATCCTTTTAAAAAAATAAAAATTTTGCGATTGAACTTTTAATGACCAACTGATCAATGATCGATTAATTGTTATCAACCTTGTACTTGTCCAATAATTAAAAGATTGTCTCACAAACCATTACCTATTTTTCTTCTCTCTTATCTCCCTCCTCTACCTGAGCTGCCGCTGTTCACTGTGGACAAAAAAAAAAGGTTAGTATGAGCTTCTGATTTGAAGTAAAAATGATCTACTACATATGCTACCCCTCTTTAGGTAAATATTATCATTAATTCAATAATCACATTCAACCTCATCTATATAATAAATATAATATAATATGACTTGTAATTATTTTGTATCTCAGAGATTTTTCATCTGATCATTGTTTATTTTTCTCCACCTTATCTTTCTCCACCACCTGAGCTGCTGCTGTTCACTGTGGATGACAAAGGTGAGTGTGGTGGCCTGGTGGCTCAGTAGAGCACCCGCTGGGGCTGTGGGTGGGTGTGGCATGGGATTAAGACATGGGATCAACTCATGCCTGTGGCCCTCTGCTGTATGTTGTTCCCCCTCTCCTGTCGGCTTGTTGCCTGTTGGCTTCAACTGTCCTTTGGATTAGATGCATAAAAGCCGCGAAACAATATTTGAAAGAAAAAGGTAAGTGTGAGCTTCTGACTAAGAAAGTGACCTAGAATAAGTTATACTAGAAAGACATAGAGACTAATGTCTGTTATACCTGTCTGATTCTCCACACCCAGACCAGATGTTCCTGCAGTAAACCTGGAGTTTCTCCCTTTTTGTCACCCGACTTTTTCAACTTAATTGGTTTGATGTTGCATTCAATAAAACACTCATGCATCTGTGTATTGTGAGATTTTTTTTAAGCTTCACTTCCCCGGGACAAGTAAAATGCCATGTGGGGCAAGTAAATCTGGCCACTCATTTGCCCATCTGAGCAAGTTGTAAAAAAAGAAATAAACTATTAAATCTTTTTGTAATTTTTCATGAAAAATGGCAGAAACACTTTTTTCAGCCTCTCAAATAAAAAACTTTGTTGGACTTGGGGAAAAGGTGGAATGGACATTTTTCACTATTTTCTGACATTATATAGACATTGCAGCCCTAGAGTAAATGTGGCACATAACTTTATTCTTTGTTGGTATTTGATAAAAACTAATAAATATATCATTTTATACAGGGGCAAATAAAAACTGACTTTGGGCAAGTACATTTCTTACCCAAAGAAATAAACCAAAAACATTCATGTTGAACGATGCAATGTGAACTTTTTTAAATTGTGAACAAGCTGCAGGTGTAATAGAATGTATAGTGGCTGGTAGGGATGGCCAGTATTTTATTTTAAAATAGAGGTAACTAATGCTTAACTAATGTGCAGATCATAAGGGGCTAATTTATGACTCATGATGAACTAAGTCATGCATTTATGTTTGTCGCATCAGCAACTAATAGACTCACTAACTATTCATTAGGCCATAACTGATTGATTCACTATCAGCATCTGGTATTAATTAATACTGTTAAATCATCTGTTAATTACCACAATGGGTTGAAGCCATGGATTTCAACTTCCTGGATTAATTAACACATTTTAGGGGACCAATATTATAAGGGTTTCCTTTACTTTGAGAAAGTAGTAACTCATTATCCACTATTTTCAAATAGTAACTTATTATTTTGACTTTTGTTGATTACCATATGGCTTTTGTCTGTTGTACTGTTTATTTTTTTAAATCTGTTTTATTGTATTTTTTATTGCAAATAAGTAAATTATTTTGAGATAGACTTGGGATTCATATATATTTATATATTTGCATTATATATTTATGTATAGTGGCAGAATTTAGGCCTGTCAGTAAATACTCATTATCTGAGGATGTCAGCCTCATACTGTATCCTATGCAATGACAATAAAGCTTCTATTCTATATACTTTTAAACCTAAACACAAGCTGCCCCTCCTCCATCAGCTGATGACGGCAGTATATATTGTCAACCCTAAGCTTGGCAGGAAGTGCATCTTGTGCCTAGCTGGAACATGAGGAGAACAGGCAGTTTTATACGGCGTTATCGGGACAACAGGCTAAACTTTTGACGGTAAACTAACCGTTTCTTACTTGAGATTAGTATAACGTTACGGACATTTCTGATTGTTGCACTGAGCTCCCGATTATCTCTTGGATACGGAGTGTGGTTGGCTGCTAATGTTAGCTGTTGCGTTAGCTTAGTGTTATTATTGAGCAAAGTTGTGTGTTCGCGTTGGGTGTGATGATAAATCCCACACCATGAGCATTATGAAACAGTTTGTGACATTAGTGAACAGTTGACGATTGAAATAACTAAGTTTTTCCAGTTTGTCACAGAACAAAGTAAGCTAACAACGCTGGATAGCTGCTAAGCTCAGAAAAGCTAGGTTTCGTTAGCAGCTTCTGTCTCAATGGGTTTCTCACCAAACCTGATGAGAAATTCTTTCACTTTCGTGTAGCCATGTGTATTTGGCAAGGTGCAAATCTTTCATAACGCTGCTCTTAATCTTTTATTAATTTATAAACTTCACCTGTATATTCGGCATAGATAAAACATGATATATCACACACCAATAAATTGAAAATCACTCAAAATGATGTCAGTTTTTGATGTGTTTGATTTGGAGAACTATGAGATTTGCTGGCTAATCAGTTCCTCAAGTTGAGCTCTGGTATTTTGTATGAATACTGAAATGCAAATGGCTTCTTACATATATATTTATGTTTTATAAAGGCATATCTGCCCAGAGTCTGAGTATTTTTAAATGTCAGATTTAAACCTAATTTGGCATCTGACATTATTGGGGCAGCAATTAATAATAGTTAATTAATAGTTTGGCTCATAAATAATTCATGTTGCTGACCAAATAAAATATTTGAGTAGGTTTTGATTTGACCAGCATACACTCAAACGTAATACTGATCATAAATTTCACTTTCTCTTTGCTACTATGTGTCTAATAGTGTTTAAAACAATGCAAGAAAAACTCAGGAGAAAAAAACAATGGAACAGCTGCATTTAGTAGAGTATGTCATTTAACATTTCCAAACCTGTTGTCTCATAATTTCCTATAGAAAAACATTGTGAGATGGACAGTTATAGAAGAGGACGACCATGGGGAAAGCTAGTCAAAGTGGACTCCAGTGAAACTGTCCTGCTTTTCAACAGGGAATGCACAGTTGGCAGAAAAAAAGGTACATTTGTTTCTGTATGTTGTGGAATGAACGGTAAAGATCTGTCTTCACCTCAAATCTTATTTCATAAAATGTTGTTAACATCTTTTTTAAAAAATTTTTTTTATCCTGCTTTAAAAATATCTAAACATAGTGCTGTCTTATTAACAAAAGACAGTCCTGTCTGTAGTATAGACATTGCTGTCTGGAGCCTTTAAAAACCTCCCCCTTGAAAACACAAAGACTTCTTTAGTGAACCAAACTTAGACAGGCCCTTGTGATGATAACAAAAGGCCTCCATTGAGAACATGTGTGCAGAATATTAAGTAGATTTTTTTGTGTATGGGTTTTGCTTAAGAAAAGGTTAGGCCTATATTTCCCCCTGTGTCTGCTTTGTTGTCGAGAGCTTTCAGGGTCTCCCTTTTTGCAATGCAAAGCGACTAGTCTTAATTGGTTAGCTTATGTGTGGGTGATAAAAGGTTTAAAAAAAAAATGTCATGAGAAGTTGAATTTTAATAGTATTTTGAAATGGTCACATGAAAATGCGTGTTGTCATACACTATTAACCATTATACTCCTGCCAAAAAGGGTGCTAAAAAGCTGAAATGTAGTCTGTATTTTGGTTATTTTGTGATTTCATTGTGATTCTTTAATATTTTCTTGCCAGGATGTTTTCTGTCCTTTCCGGCAAACAAACTGGTATCAGGGGAGCACTGCAAGATTGTGCAAGATGAAAGCTCAGGGCTGGTGTGGCTTGAAGACATGAGGTACTGTTTGCTGAATGTTCACCCATCAGACGGTGCTTATTTTGACAGCAAATTTTGATTTAATTTTAATCTTTTGACCACTCTCTTATCTTTCGATAAGATTTTAGTCAGTGACTGAATTGTAATGCATTATTTAAATGTTTCACATTAAAAGTCATAATATACTCCTGGAGGAAGCATCTGTTGACCTGTTGATCTCACACTGTCCCATAACGAAGGATATGTGGATATTTTGGCCAAATCAAAGCAACATGAATGTCACAGATTGAACATTATCTGGATAAACAGGACTGACTGATCTATCTTCTAATTGGTCTCGGAGCTGCACTACCAGCAGTATAAGACAGACTTGACAACATATCAGGAACAAGCTTAAAAACATCTTTCAAAGTGGTCTGTAGTTGTTTCATCATTCTTTAGTGCATGAATGATCTGCTGTGTAACATTTAATAGTGTTAATATGACCTGAAGCAAACGGGGAAAGAATAATTTTCTGCATCAGCAGCAGCAGGTTCCTGGCTGGTTTTGCTGCTGTACAAACAAAACGCGGCTTTGTTCGGTGAAATCACTAACGTGCGACTCAGCAGGTTCCACATATAATTTCTTCCCGCAGCTGGGAATTTATGTCACTTCTAAACAACATTGTCAGGAAAATAATTAGTTAAAGAGTGGCAATTTTTTACAGCTAATTTAATCTGAAACTCTGAAAGTAACCTGTACAGATCATGTGTTTGTTTCCTGATGGACTGAACTGAATGATGTTTGTTCTGTGAGGCACTATTGGTTAGAAATAACATAGTTATGTTCAAAATGTTTAAATGTGTTTGAAAGAAAGACTGTGATTGTATTTTTAGAGCTGTTAAAGTGTGTGCCTCTCTACGATTTGATACTCTCATAAAGCAAACACATGAAATAGTCATATTGTGCAATTGCCTGTTTGTTTTTGTGCAGCACTAATGGCACGGTGATTAACATGTCCACACTGGTCAAGAAGCAAACTCACATGCTGCAGAGCGGCGATGTCATCTACTTTGTATACAGGAAAAGTGAGCCAGAACAAAGTGAGTTGTTTATTTTATTAGCCATGAGAAGGATATTTCTATAAATTTATTACAAGGAAAGACTTGACAACATCTTCTCTTGTCACCCTATAGACGTTGCCTACGTTTACCACTCAATCAAAGCAGAGCAGGCTGTTTCACAGCATAGTTATGGTAAGTAGTCCGGTAATTCCCCACTACTCCTTTGTCAACTCTGTTCCACATCTATATTGTGCCTAACTAATTAAAGACCCCCCTGTACCTAAACTTCAGACTTGGAGAGGTCCAACCTCAGTCCTGCTCCATCTTCAGAGATGTCCCTCTCTGTGGAGCCAGTGATGCTCACAAAGGCTCCTCGTGATCCATCTCAGGAGGAACCTCAGCCCTCCACCTCCACTTCCCACTTCTGTATCGGGAACCCTACCACTTCTGCTCCCATGGCAACGGCAGCGTGTCCTGCCTCTGGTAGGTTCTCTGCTAACACACCGCAGAAGTGAAGTGATTCATTGTGCTGAGAGGGAGGATTATTTTTCTTCAACTTTCCCTCTGGAAGTTAATAGTACACCACTTTTCTACGCATCACATTACATTTTACTAATTAATGTAGATGAATGATTATCTGCAGCATCTTGGAGTTCCAGACAGAGGAAGGCTCTGTGTTCTTCTTTTAAATAACTCTCTGATCACTTAATTAACTCTCTGATCACAGTCATTGATGGAAACAGCCCTGCTGTTTGCAGCTGATCAATACTGAACTTTAAACTACCTTTAACTCAGACTGTATTGGACAAAATGTGTCCAGCTGGGGATCACCACTCTGCCTTCAGCTTGGTGTTTAACTGACTGTCTTCTCTCATCTCCTTTGTGTGTTGACTTTCTCCTCGCAAATTTCAACCTGGCAGTGATTAACTGAGCATTTTCCCCTCCACTTTGCCCAACCTTTTGAGATGCAGATGTTGCCAAAGCCCCTTTTAATCTACAGAAGTTGCTCTGCTGTGGAGCTGGTACCATGGCTTCCAGCCAAGCCTGTGGCTGCTCTAAATAGTCATAATGTAAAACCATGTCGCAATGTTAATCTTTTGATTTAACAGATTTTCATCATGTGAAGACTGGAGCTGCAAAGATTAATCGGTTAATCGATTATAAATTGATTATCAGATTAGTTGTCAACTGTTTTAATGAATGATTAATCGGTTTGAGTAATTTTTCAAGAAAAAAAATCAAAATTTTCTAATTCCACCTTCTTCAGTGTGAATACTTTTTGGTTTCTTTACTCTGTTATGACAGTAAACTGAATATATTGGGGCTATGGGTACAACAAGACATTTGAGGACGTCATCTTGGTCTAAAGGAAACGCTGATCAACATTTTTCACCTTTTTCTGACATTTTACAGGCAAACAGCTACTAACTGATTAAACAAGAAAATAATCAACAGATTAATCGACTATGAAAATAGTCCTTAGTTGCTGCCCTAATGTGACTCACCCATAATATAAACTTTTTCAGCAAAATACTTTCATCATGTCTTACGTCAAAACAAGCAGTTTGAAGTATTGACCACATTATTTGACCCAGGTCTGTTGTCCATCTTATCAGGCCAAGCTAAAGAAGCTGCCACAGCACAGGAAGATGACATGGACGACATGGAGCCAGAAAGCAAAAGGAGGAAAACTGATGACAGTAAGTGTTTTTTGCTTGGAGGATTAACCTGTCTTATCTTGTTTCATCACATTGGATTTTGATCCCCATCTTCCTTGCAGCACAATGACCAGTGCACGCAGCACTCTGTTTTGATATTTGTTTGGTATTTTCCTGACCTTGAAATGTCCTTGCTTGTCTGTTGGGCGTTTTTGTGCAGAGTGCATGGTGCACAAGTGAAAGGAGACGCACAAACAGGTGGGAGGTTGATTCAGTTTAAACAGCTCACAGGAGCTAGTTGGTATTTTGGTGGAAACTGGGTCTTAGACTTTGCACTGAGCATAGTTCTGAGCCACATCTGTTCCTCATGCAAGGTCATGCAGCTCCAAACCAAATTCAGACATAACATAATAAGACCTTAAATGCAAATGAACTATATACATGTAAGATGACAGGAAAAAAAGTTGGGAAGTGGTAGAGGCAGGAACATTAGTATGCAGTCTTGATTTATAACAAATAGTCTGGGTGATTGTTACAGAATCTGCTGTCCACAGCTGCTTGGATACTGTTTGAAATCTTCTCCTTCAGTTCATTAAATCTCTGCAGCATCTGAAGGCAGCAGGACACACATATACATCTATTAAATCTGCAGCCTCTGATGTAACCATTTGCTGCGTGAAATATAGTCAAATCAAGACTGAAAAAGCATACAGTTGAAGCGATCGCAAGAATTGCTTCACCAAACTATGTTTTTAAATTATTCATTTCTATCATC
>JAJHUR010139158.1:0-65911 GCA_027495735.1 Lutjanus campechanus
GTTGCCCTACAGTCTGTAACTTTGTCAGTATACTGGTAACGATCTAACCACTGGTAGGAGGGAATATAATTGATAACATTTTTCTAGCTGTTTAATGGCCAGTGCAGTAATTGATGTCCATATGTCCAGTGGTTCAGAAGCCATTTTTGAGTTCTTCAGGTGATAAAACGTTTTCTTCTTGCCAATGACGGTGCTCAGAGGAAGAAGTCTGTTATCTGGATATCCTCTGGTTATAGTGGAAGCCCAACAAAAATGGTCCATTTCCCCCAGAGGCTAAACCATTAATAGATGGTAGCCCATGGGTTCGAAGGTTGTTAGTTTAATAGCCAGCAGTGTAATTTATGTGTACATGTCCAGTGGTTCAGAGCCATTTTTGAGGCCTTGAGATGAAAAAAGTTTGTTTCATTTTGTTTCCTTTCCTTCTTTCCTTTCTACAGACCATCCGTGCACATGAAAAACCAATAATAGTTTACTTGGCTGTAAATTTCACCATCTGGCCAAGTCTATGAGTGTCCACACCAACTGTTGTGTAACCAAACATTTGTGGCCACACTGCCTGTCCAAATTATGACTGAGCAGCCACTGTTTTTAATATCCTTGGTACATTCTCATTAAGTGGCCATACGGTGCTCTCTTTATTTCATGAACAAACATTTGTCCCTGACATGATTTGAACACACAACCTTCTGATCTATAGTCAGATACGCTACCATAGCACCACAGATTAAGCAGGTCTACTGTATGCAAGAAATTGGAAACAAACTCAACACTGGTGGAAACCAGTGAACATTTTTCTACTTTTCTACTTGTGGCCAGTACATTAATTTAAGTTTATATATCCAGTGGTTCAGAGCCACTTTCAATTGAGTTGAAAAAGATGTGCCTTTTAAACAGACAGATTTATGCACATGTAAGGCCAATGTGGCTGGGTATGTCTTTGTGATGTATAGTATATTTCACCATCTGGCCAAGTCCATGATGGTCCACATGAATCCCTGAGCAGCCCAACATTTGTGACCATACAGTCACTGTATACATGTATTGTATCCTCAGTCTGTCTTTAATGAACAAAGATTTGACCCTGACGTGATTTGAACACGCAACCTTCTGATCTGGAGTCAGACGCGCTACCGTTGCGCCACAGAGTCTGTTTCAAGCCTTGACCTCGTCCTTTGATCAGTTAACAAAACAAACATCTAATCAAATCAATTTGCCATCTGGTGAAGTTCACACAGGTCTGTGCAGCTACGACTAAACACTCTGCATTCAACATGTACTTGGTTTAGTTTGATAAAGTGGTCTGCAGAGTCTGCAAACAGAGTCTGTATGTCATGACCAGTTGAGTCATCAGCTGACAAACCAAAAACTAAAAGAGGGTTTTCATCAGAACATGATGTCCCGATGACAGTGTGAAATTGATAATAGAGCAAAAATATTGATCCTGAGGTGATATGAACATGCAACCATCTAATCCAGAGCACAACACGCTACCATTATATAAAGTCTGACAGCAGCAATTGGTTCACTGATCAGATGATTAGATTTTGTAATTTTGTAATAAATGTATAATACCTCCAGTTCAACAGAGGCTTCTTAAGAGGAAGCAAACATAATGACCCTGATGTGATCTGGAGTCTGCTTACCAATGAGACCAGATTCACACATGAATGATGAACATGCAGCCTTCTGTTTGGGAGTCAGATGTGCTTGTGCTTTTGTTGCACCACAGTCTTTTTTTTTTTTTAACAATTTGTCACTTGTCAGTTTACATATGAAGCACTGGTGGAGGGGATCAAACTTGTTCAAATCTATTTTTTGATTTGTAGCCAGGTGTACTAGCATTGAAATCAGTTCAAACAAAACAAGACTAAAATAAGAAGTCAGTTGTTGGTTAGTGTACTGTAGCTGAGGCACAGCCAGTCTGTTTAAAAAAAGCTTATTACTTTTGCTTCAGTTTTTCCTTTCTCTCCTCCTCAGATATCCGTCACCCCGAGGAGCTCTCGCTCCTTCGGCCTGTAGAGGAGAAAAAGAAGAAGAAAGACAAAGACTCGGCTGAGGAGATCTACGACCTGACCGAGGTGCCCCTCTCCTCGGGTACACTCATCACACTTCATTCACACTGCAGGCTTGACATGCACATGTTTTATAACTGGTGACTTGAGGCAAAAACTTTAAAAAACTGCAGAGATCACAGATTTTATTTCCTGACCCCAATTTCACCAGCCTATTTGTCAAAAAATTCCATTTTTACAACTCTGTCTTTCGACTTCCCATTAATGCAGTCCTCCTTTTACTAATGTACCATCACTACAGAAAACACACACACAAAATGTCCTTACAGTTTTCTCAACATAGTCACAGCAAACGAGCTTCATAAGTCCCGCCCCTTTTTTTTCTCTGGGCTCCAATAACCTGGCAGAACTTTGGTCAACTTTATACTCACTTTAAAAACAAACAGTCGAAGACAGCAATACGCCATTATCACACCTAGTCCGCCGAACCCAAAGAAGAAGAAGGTTATCCTTTTTTGTACTTAGATCTGCTAGGTGCTAGGCTCATCTATGTTGAAAACAAACAAATTTTAAGATGGTTAAAGATATCACTGGGGGACCTGTAAAAGTGACATATAGACTAATAACATGTAAAGTTTGCTAATTTGATTATTTAGGATGATGGGGTCTGACTGAGATGAGTGCTCCTCAAAAAGCATCATTCACACAGAAACTCTCCACGATCTACCTGTAAATGATCCAAAGATGGACCTGGCACATGGTGGAGAGGAATAATCATGGAGTGTAAAATAACAGCAGTTTTCATCTGACAGCCATTTTCTTAACTGTGCACCAGAAATTGAGTCATATTAAAGAGGTCAAACTTTCTTCCTGATGTCACTCCCTGGAAACTTTGACTGTAATCCTCCTACACGTCCTTTGCAGCATCCCGCCCCTGTCTGTATAACGGCATGCCAGCTCACTTTGCTGACTCACCTCAGATGGAGGCCATCTACAAGATGCTGTCAGTCACACAGCCTCCGCCTGCCCCCGAGGCCATTGCCAAGCAGTACCGCCCGGCCAGCGTGGTGGACAAGGCCCACATCCACGGCAGGTATGCTTCACACACGTCGGTGGGGGAAAATCTTCCTTTATGTGGTTGATTTAACAAGGACAAAAACTACAAAAAAAACCTACAAATCTTCAATCGCTTCTTCAATCAGACTCTTTTCTAATCTTACACTTTTCACTTTTTTAACTTACTGATTGTTCTGTGATTTAAACACTATTTACATATGCAATGTAAAAATAGACTTTGATTTAACTTGAAAAGTTAGTGTCCTGTCTTAACATTTTAAGTTGACTGAATGTGAAAAGGCAGATTGAAGTAATTTTGTAATGATTAAAAACAAATCAATATCCCTAGTCAAATAAAACTGATATTTAGTTGTACTTGAGAAAATTGTTTGCAATGTTTTCATCATTGTGAAAAACAAGCAGCCATGTCTTATCTTATTAGAGACACAGCAAGTTTTCGTCATGTTTTCTTCAAATTATATTTAAAGAGGCTCTCAGGTGAGTTTTAACTTTCAAACAATGCATGCTAAATAAAAAAAAACAACAACTTAATTTAATGAGTTGGTTTCACTCTGTGCAGTAGATTTATTAAACTCATCATATCAAGTCAAAAGACTTCAGGTTTATGATTTTTTACAGTGTATAATAGCATCATCATGGGTTCTTCTGCAGTCACACAGAGCAGCTACAAATCAGACTGTCTGAATGAGAGCTGTATGTCTGGCGCACAGGTGCATGTTGTTTGGTTAATTAGACTTCTCAGGAAAATGAGAGCTTGTGCTAACCAATTACTCAGGATGCATGTCAGTTCAGTGGTTAGAGCCGCTGTCTCACAATAATAAGGGGGTTTATTCAATCTTTGTTGAAGGTAACCTTGTTGTTGGTTGACAAATGTGTTCATTTCATCGCCACTAACATGGCACACTGTTCTTCGTTTAAGTTGTTTTATTCAACAAAAGTTTCTGTTCCTGCCAGACCGCCCTGCACTCACAGGTGTGCAGCATTTAGCTAATTAAACCGCTCCTCAAGAAAGAGACAAATTTAGTCCAGCTATTACAGCAGCTGCTGAGATGTCTACTCTCTATCTTACATGAAGTCTCTTTCTAAAAATAAAAGATAATTGGATTATGATTGGAGATCTTTAAAGAGTTTCAGCCTCCATAATACACACTGAAGTCCTGTCATTTCAGCCATCTTGAGCACATTCTGATTTTTGTTAGGAAAATGAGCTTTTCCCTTTTTGCATTTCCCTCTCTCCCTTTTCTTTGTCTTGATCGCTGTACCTTTCATAGGTTCAGGTTCAAATGTTTTAAACTTGAACTAATGCATTGTAGCAAAGGCATGCATAATACACAACTTATTTAGAAAATGATAATGACATTAGATTTTACATAAAGCAAATTATGATTAAGAGAAATTAGTCAAATGGAAAAATTACAGTCTATCCGTGTGTGTATGTAAGTAACATATATGTATCTAAATTGTGATGTCGTACTTACAGCATGTATTGTTTAAATTAATCTCTGAGTGATTTATTTCATCATGTCAGATCATCAAGACAAACAGTAGCTGTGAGGACAGTGGTAGTTTTTCTCTGCTTGTGTCTGGGAGGAGGGAACATGGAGCCTTTAAATTATATCACACTACATATAAACTCATAAACTAATGCCTATTCTTTTTCCCTCTCAGGTGGTTTGACTCATCCCGTTGTCTTATGCAGCAGGGCGTACAAGAAAATGACCGAATCTGGCTTCGTTTCAAATTCTTTGCATTCTATGATATGGATCCCAAGGTGCGTACGTGTGTGTGTGTTTGTTTAGATACAGTACATATGTATGTTTGTGTGTTTGGCTTTGCATTCCTCTATTCATTTCACTTTCTGTCCGTGCAGTACGATGTCGTGCGTCTGACTCAGCTGTATGAGCAGGCGCGCTGGGCCATCCTGCTGGAGGACATCGACTGCACTGAGGAGGAGATGATGTTGTTTGGAGCTCTGCAGGTAGAAAACACCAGCTTGGCATCACCAGACTGAGTCACAAACGTCTCTCTGACAGAGCAAATTGAAATATGAGCTCAGCAGACTTGATTCTAAGAAAACACTGGATTCGAAAAAGTTAAAAAACATAATGTAATGTTGAAATTATAGTATAAGTGGACTCTTACCTCAAGAAATTCTTAACTGTCACATTAGAATATGTCAGAATTGGAATAAAAGTATGTTTTCATTAGTGCATAATCTATAAGAATCATAATATAAGAACTGTTGCATTTTTTGTTACCTTTGAATGAGCTGTTTATATCTACAGAGGGCGCAGGTCCTCGTCCACAGAGGTCGCCATGTTGTACCTCCTTGTTTTTACTGTAGCCCAGAACAGACAAACCAGACACTGGTTCTAGACTGGTCCATCTGTGTTTTTCACTAATTTTTGTGGCCACTGTAGGTTCTCCTACATGCTTGGAAGGGGAGGGTGAGACTGCAGCAGTATTCAGTTGGTTGCAACCTACAACCTCACAGCTAGATGCCACCAAATTCTACACACTGGTCATTTAAGAGGGATTTACATGTTGCATATTTAAATGCAGATCAAAGACATATGAGGAGCAGTAATTTTAAATTGTTTGTCACGTTAAATATAAAAATCTTTCCAATTAATGCATCTCTGAGCGAGAAACACTCTGCATGTTTCTTTCTTTATTTGTTCTTTCTCTCCTTCATTTGTCTTTTCTTCCTCCTTTGCTTCCTTCCCCTTTTCTTTTTTTTCCTTTAGTCCTTCATTCCTTCCTCCTTCCGTCTGGCCAAGTCCAGGAGAGCTCACACAGACCCCTGTGCAGCCTAAGATTTGTGGCTGTGCCTGTGACAACCAAAAGTAAAACTGAGAGTTGCTCAATAGCCCATATTCCATTCTTTGGGTTTACTGTCATTCAGCTCTTGCACCAACTATTTTCAGAGATGTTTATTTTACTTTGATGAATATAGGTTTGACCCTGATGTGATTTGAATACACAACCTTCTGATCTGGAGTCAGACACGCTACCATTGTGCCACAGAGTCTATAAAGTTTATTATTTAACTGGTAACAAACCAAAATTGATAACATTTATCTAGTTATTAGTTTAATGGCATGTAGATTAATTTATGTGTACATATATAGTGGTTCAGAAACCAAGTTCTTGAAGTAAAAAATGTTTCCTTGTTTTGTTTCTTTTCATTCTTTCCTTCATGCTGACTAACTATGCGCACAAAAGGCCAGTAATGTTTTTCATATGGTCCACATGGATTCCTGTGCAGCACAAAATTTGTGACCATTTCTGACTGTCCAAACTAACACTTGTCATGCGCTGTATTAAGTGGTCACACACATTGCTAGAAACTTTCTGCATGTTTATCTCATGTGCATTTAAAAAGCTTATTGACAAACCAAGCATGACAAAAACATCCAAAGTTGAGCAGAGTCAGTCTTTAAATGTATTCAATAAATGAAACTGCATTATTAGATAAATAAATGCAGGACCATGTATAATCTGAACCTAAATGTTGTGTTTGGATCAAATAAGACCAGTAAGGCATTATATCAAATTGATTGTCGATTAAAATAATCCATATTATAGTGGTGTGTTTTTGCTTTCAAAGTGAGGATGTTACAAATAAAACTCACTCTGTTATATATATATATATATAAATATATATATATAAAAAAAAGTCTTATTCGCTTACAAACTGCTCCTGTTCAAAAACATGATTGGAGTATCCACATGATACAGTGAGGAACAGCACACAGTTTGAGTTGTTTTCTCCTTTAACATCCAGTACATACTATCATTAAAAGTTTGTCACTTTCTTTGTCTCGCTTCCACTCAAACTCCTGTAGTACCACATCAGCAAGGTGTCTCAGTCAGAGCCCCAGATGCTGAGCGCCAGTGCAGCCATGGACGACTTGGACTCAGCCCTGCAGTCTCTGGAGGTCAAGATGGAGGGAGAGGGCAGCTCCGCGTCCGAGATGCTGGTCAGACATATTGGATGTACTCTGTCTGTCACTGAGTGTCATCTACTGTCAGGATTAGAGTGAAGTCCTGTCACCTTAATCCTGACAGAAGTACCAGACACTGACTCAACAAACTGATTTGTGTTAAACTTTCAACTGCGACTGTGTCTTTTAAGATTATTTTGTTATTAGAGGGTCATTTGTAATAATTTAAGCTAGTGTATCGTCATGCTGCTTTACCTCTTCACCTGCAGTGATTTTGACCATAAGGCTGGGTTGCAAGGATTAATTTTTAAACCAGATTAAATCATGGTTTATCTTAAAAATATGTTGTACCAAATGTTTCAACTCCAATTTAAAATCAGTATAAACTTTCAATTTACACTTGAAGAGGTTTAACTTATAAATGGCTGCCTTTTTAAGAAAAATCAAGTTCTTCAAGTTCAGGGACTCCAATCGGGCCAAGTTTTTCTCAGAGGAGGAGAATTAGGCTTCCCTGTCAAGCCATCATGAGCAGGCTTGCTAGGCTAACTAACATTTTGTTGATTTTTTTTTTTTTTTTTAGCTAACTAGCAAACAATGTCACATTTTGTTAACTATTGTGCAGCAACACAAAGCAGCTGAACAATGATCTTATATACTAACTAACTTTATTTTAATTTAGGAAAGGAAGTATCTCCATTTTGATAAAACACTAATGTTTTCCCAAACTGTGATTATAAGTGATTATAACTGATAACTGGTTAAATTAATCTTTGTTGGTGCAACCCCCCATTCTGCAGTTTGTTCAAACACAATGTCACAACAAAAAAAGAATAAAAAGAACTGAAGAAAATCCAAACAATACATTTAATAAGGAGGAAAGAGAAGGATTGTCTTTTATCTACTGAAAAATCATCTCTGTCTTTCATCCAGGAAAACATGACTGCACCAGACCTCAACGACTATCTGAAGATATTCAGGTAAGATTCATTTTCTAACCAACCCACTGGCATCGGTGCAACCTGTAACACGAGTTCAAACAGAGCAAAGCATCAGTTCACAAAAACACATATTTGTAATTTTACAAATATGTTGAAACTTTAAATTTCAACAGTGTGGAATCAATATAGTTTATTTCATCTCGTCTCAGCTTGTATGTAACAATGTATTTGTATGTTTTAGGCCAAAGAGGCTGACTCTGAAGGGATATAAGCAGTACTGGTTCAAGTTCCAGGATACCTCCATCTCTTATTTCAAGAGCAAAGAGGAGAGCATCGGAGAGCCCATTCAACAGATTAACCTCAAAGGTACTGAACACGTTATTGTATTTTTCATTTTTCTGATATTTTCCTGCTATGTCACCAATAATGTACTTGATTATCAATAGAATATTATTAATCTACAGATTACAACCAAAGGATGATTTTAGCAGTGTGTGACAACTTTTCATTATATCTGCTTGAGCAGCTGTGAGGTTGTTGTACTGTTTGTTTTCTGTGTAACATCACTGCTGAGAAATGACCACATACAGTATAATGTCATGTAATGCAAGGAAACCTCAACACACACAAAGACAGAGTACCCATACATGGTAAAAAGTGAGACCGCTGCTCTTGAGTCTGTTTCTTTTTTCAGTCTGAGACATGTTAATGAGATCAACTTTAAAATCCTAAATTAGTCCTATAAACTACCTAAGAGCTCTTTTAAAAAATACAAGATTCTGGGCTCAAAGAGGAAATGAAAATGAACAAAGAATAAAACATTAATAACTTGCTTGACTTAGAGGGCTCAGGCAGACTCAAGATGTGATGGACGTCTGACTCAAGTTGCTCGATTTGCTGCTTTTGTTTGTCATTTATGATGGTAACTGAAGACTCTTAAGGCTCTGGACTGTTTGTTCAACAAAAGAAGCAATTTGAATATAGACTAAAAAATCTGATTAATCATAAAAATAATCAGCAGAAGTTTGCAGCCCTAATCTTTTCCCACCATCTTTTATTTCTTTGTCCAACCCATAAATGTCAAATGTCGGTGCTGAATGTTGTTTATTCATCCTGCACACAGGATGTGAGGTGGCTCCAGACGTTAACGTGGCCACACAGAAGTTCCTTATCAGACTTCTGATCCCAGCACCTGAGGGCATGAACGAGGTCTATCTGCGATGTGAAAATGTGAGGACACACAATGCACATTTCTCAGATGTCATTTCCAACACCTGCTCTTTCAGCACCTCCATCTTCACCTCGTTATCTCACATCTCTGACTGACATCATCACTGGTCTCCCCTCGCTCCCCCCCTCCAGGAGCAGCAGTACGCTCAGTGGATGGCTGCGTGTCGACTGGGCTCCAAAGGCAAGACTCTGGCCGACAGCAGTTTCCAGAGCGAGATACAAAGCATCCGCTCCTTCTTGGCTATGCAAAAGAGCAGCTCCGGTTCCCATGGCAGCACACCTGCCAATGATGAAAGCATCAATACTCACAGTCTGGTATCACCGCGCTACCATAAGAAGTACAAAACCAAACAGGTACAGGAGAGGTGGAGGTTGAAAACATAAAAGAATAAATGTCTCATATATTTTAGAAGGCAGCTGCAGCAGAGTAGCCCATCTGTCAGTTATTGATCTTACACACTGTACATGACATTTAGCAATCAGGTAAATTACCAACTGAAATGAAGGTCATAATTATTCTGGACAGCAGTACAGTGACGTTGCACAATTGACCTGCTAACTGAACAGTTCCGCAGCTGAAATCTCTTCCCTCGCCTTGTGCTCGAGGCAGCAAAAATATAATTACATCTGACATCTTTCAACCTGTGCCTGCTCCTCCAGCTGACCCCTCGGATCCTGGACGCATACCAGAACGTGGCTCAGCTCTCACTGACAGATGCAGTGATGCGCTTCCTGCAGATCTGGCAAGCCCTGCCTGACTTTGGCCTCTCATACGTCGTCGTCAGGTCAAGTTTAAAGTTCAAATTAAAGCTTTTTTAGAATCGACTGAATGCTAGTTAGTGTCAAATTATGCCCATTCAGTCTCATAACAACATGAAAAGTGAGAAAACTAGAACTATAAAAGTTAGGGTTTTGTGTAAGAGGGTAAATATATAAATGAATATGTAAGAAAATACAGTTTAAGTAAAAGTGGATTAAAAACAAAAAAAAAACCAAAGCCAACTAAAAGCTCAAATTCATAAACCTTCCACAGGCAGAAATTATTTTAAATTCCTGTCAACATAGGTTGCTATGCTACTCACTAGCCCCGAGTCACTATCTCATAGACACAGTTCTGCAGATGAACTGCTGATAGTGCTGGTTTGGGGACTTTGTGTGATTTGAGAAACAGGCAGTCCCTGCTTCCAGAGTAAATCTGATTATTGATAAGGGTGGAAAACACCACCCAGCAAGCATACTAATCAGTGAACTGTCACAAGGTTTTGGAGACTTTCTTTTTGTCTGCAAAAGTTTGAAAGAAGCTAAAGATGTTTTTTCCCCCAACAGGTTTAAAGGCAGTCGGAAGGACGAGGTACTGGGCATCGCTCCCAACCGTCTGATCCGCATTGACCTTGGCGTGGGTGATGTGGTCAAAACGTGGCGCTACAACAACATGAAGCAGTGGAACGTCAACTGGGACATTCGACAGGTGACACTTTCATTCACTACCTAATTGGGAGAGCAGCCTGCAAGACTTCAAACTTTTGTTTCCAGGAATATGTGAAACTTAAGCAAAGGTTTCCCATTAGTGTTTCTACTGCTAATACATACAAAATCATCTTAACTAAAGTCTGTATGTGTTAACTTAACACAAGGCCAAAAAGGCAAATTTACACATTTATATACAAATATATAGATCTGCCTTTTTGGCCGTGTGTTAAGTGTATATAAATGTGTGTATTTAGTCACCTTTTATTATTTCTGATACAATATTTGCTACCTTGTTGAGGGTTTGTGTATGAGTGTTTTGTTTTTCTTTTATTTGTGTTTTCTTTATTCATTTTGCTTAGTGCATTGTTAGTTATTTACCTTGGTTACATGTCACAATGGTATCTCACATCTTGGGAAAAAAAAGTTTTTAAAAAAAAGGTAAATTTGAGTAAGATATTGGAGATTAAAAAAAAAATAAAGCATGAACTGAGTGACCTCATTAACACTATATTTTACACTATATGTCATTTTAGTAGGGCTGCATTTTTTTCACCCCCAAAATTCAGCCTTCATTATAAAAGTGAAATGTGCAGCACTGTTTGTGAATGCACCATTGGCCCCTTTTCCCAAGAGAGTGAGAGCTTGTTCTCACTAAACACTTGAGCAGTGTGTGTGTCCGTGGTGTTACCTGTTGGTTTTTAATTTAGCACCCATATTAACAGGTTAGAGCGTCCACACAGCCCGTGCATGCAGCACTGCTCACATGCATGTCAGGTGTGGCTACAGCCACGCTCGCCTTCTTTTTCCAAAAATACACATTGAAAATGATCTGTTGAAAGTCACATTGACATTATACCAGCAACAGGACATGTCTCACTACAGTTTTAATTGTCTCTATCTGTGCAGTATATGATAGACGTGAAAATTATCAGGTGCAGAGCAGTGCCCCCCCCCCCCCTTACTCTGCTTTCTCTTCCCCTCCTTCCCTCTCTGAACGAGGGGTAAATTTGCTAATTGCCTTCATAAAACAGCTCCTTCCAAACTCTTCTGCACACTCTATGTAGAAAGACAGGGCTTTCAGCAGCCACCTCACATCACATATGCAGTGTGAGTGTGAAGAAGCCATGAGGGAGAGAGACACAGAGAGTGAATTAAGAGAGCAAATGGTGCAAGCAAGAATAAAACAGTGTACAGAGAAATAAAACTTTAATTTCTGCTGATTTTTTATAGCAGTTACAGTCTAAAGCACAAACATGCATGCACAATGCTAGATTTTGTGTGAATACTGCCGTAGCAATCCTAAGTCTGCTCTGCCCTTATGTGTGTATCTCTCTGTGCAGCTCTCACAGACAGAGAGCAGAGAAAACCGACAGAGAGTGCAATGTAACCGTTAGTCACTATGTTTTTGTACAGTCTCGACTTAAAGACCTGTGCCCTGTAATGGCTGGGTTATGCAAGTACAGAAACATCTCGAGCACAGAGAATTATGAGAAAATAAGAAAAAGCAAGCAGAGAGTTTGGTATCTGAAGATACAGCCACCACCACACACCTCTAGTGGGTTGCAAGTGATTGAGAGTGATTATGTTTACATGAGTCTATAATGTTTTTTTTAAGAAAATGCTGCATAGTATGGCTTTAAAGAAATCTCATATACTTTTTGTGTGTGTTTCTGTCTCCTCCAGGTGGCCATAGAGTTTGACGGCAACATCAACATTGCTTTTAGTTGTGTGACCGCCGACTGCAAAATTGTTCATGAGTTCATCGGAGGCTACATTTTCATGTCAACACGCAGTCGTGAGAAGAGCGACACGCTCAATGAGGAGCTTTTCCACAAGCTGACCGGAGGCCATGAAGCTCTCTAAGACTAAAACACACAAACACACAAAAAAATGGATCTTTCACAGCCCACATCAGATCTCCGGTGTGCCTCAACCGTGGAAAACCATGTGGAATAGGATTTTATGTTCCATTCAGGCAACCACAAACAGCAGAAAAGTACAAGAAACGGTCAAAATAAGATATTCTGTTCATGTGTAAATGTGTTACAATCCACCTTGTCAGTCCATCCAAGTTTTTATATAACCACACACACAATGTCGTAATCTACCCGTGGATGGACAAATTAACATGCTCAGAGAGTTCAGAGAGTTCTAGACTCCTGTGGTCCTCGTAATGAGTTCCTCTTTACTTCCGGATGGACTGCTGCTGGGCCAAACTGATGAACATCTGGACCAGGATGAGCAGGCTTGACAATCAAACAAACTCATACAAATCAACAGATGTGTCAGCCAGCAGCATCTTTCCTTTTTTTCGCCTCACAGTATCCAGACTTTGTGTTGCTCAGTATAGAAAGCCTTGTTTTGTCAAAGCTGCAGTTTTATTGTCACTTAGTCTTAAGTTTGAAATTTAGCAGCCACATTATCACAGCCAAAAATCAGAAAACAGAGAGTAGAAAACATACAAGCTGATATGATTTTTTTTCCTCTGATGAACAAACATTTATTAAAATAAATACAACAATTTACTTCCCATTCTCTTCACTCCTTATTGTTGTAACATATGGTGTTAATTCTTGTTGTTTCTTACACAGGAAGCTTCAGACCATTTATCTCCCCCCACACTCTGTGTCTGTGGGCGTGTGTCTGAGTGTCCATATCTTACAAGAAACTGTTGAAGCAGTCCGTTAACTAAAACCACAGCGTCTGCATCCTCTGCTCTCCCATACTTAGTAACGTGACTAACCACACACACAATATGTCCTCAAAGGTTTCTCCATTTAAAGGCCTGGCTGCTTGTTGCTGGCAGTCAGTGTGTCTGTTTGTAACTGTTGAATTATTATTATTATTGGTGAAATTATCTTGGGAGTCAATGTGTGCCACAGTTTATTTAGCACTAACAATGCGATAGAGAAAACAAAATAAACATAAACATAAATAAAAAAGTGCCATTTGCCAGCATAAGACAGTTGAATTGTCTATAAAAATGAAGTATCCTTCCCTAAAGCTGTCCCGATCCTTTCAACAATGACACAAAAATGAAAAGTTTATCCATTTAGTCCCATTTAGGATGATTTCTGAGAGGATGCTCCTATTGCTCACCAAAATTGCCTCACTAGGATACTCCTGCCAAACAGCAAGTGTTACCAAGGTAACTGTGATAACCATCAACCAACCATGACATGCTAGCACAGTCAGGTGAGTCCTGTTGTGGCCAATGACAGGACAGTATCCTCTGCTGCTACTGCAGTGGCAGGATGCTCCCTGAAACACAGGACAAAAGTGACCTCAAGTAAATGCTGGCCCTCAGTCTTAGTTTTAAAGGGAAAATTCTGCACTTTTCATCTCGATTTCCAGTCAGTGTTGAAGGTAAATGTAGAACATTGAGGCAATTAATTCACCACTGTGTGCAATACTGACCAAGAAAGCTGAGTTCTCCTGGTAACAGAGCCATGCTGGGAGTGCCTCAAGGTACCAGGATGTGTTGCACGGCACGCCCATGTTGCCGCGTATTACCACCCTACCACCATAACATTAGGCAACAAAAATACTCATCAAGTGCAGGGTTGTAAGAAAATAGAAATACTCCAGAGTATCATGATATTATGTTCTGTGATACTGCATCGGGTCTCAGAAACACTAGCACTCAGGTTATCTCTCTTTATTGTTCTGATGGCATAAAAAAAGTAAACTTTTAACTCATATACCACCTTGCTTACAGTATTGCATTACATCACAATAAAAAAAACAGACCTTGGCAGAGGAGAGCTTTCTTGGTCAATATAGCACAAACTGAGGAAATTATTACTTGATTTTATTTATTTATTTATTAGATTGTTTTTGGGGCTTTTGCCTTTATTGTGATAGTGACAGCTGAAGACACAGCAGGAAAGGGGCCAGCAGTGAACAGGCCACAGGCGGGAGTCAAACTGGTGGCCGCTGCAGCGGACTAACAGCCCCAGCACATGGGGCACGCGCTCCATTAACCAAGCCACAGGGGCACACCCTATTACTTGATTTGACGACATTCACCATCAATATGGCCGGACGTGCACATGAAAAGAGCCAAATTTTCCCTTTAAAAGAAAATAATCTAGGTAGAATTAATTCATGTGATAGTTTTTCTTACTTGTAGGTCTCAGTCTTAAAGCCCGGCTGAAGTATTTAGGAAGAAGTTTTCCCTCCGCATTGCCTGCAGTCAGCAACACACCGTTTTCTGACCAGAAGAACTCAATACCATCTGTATAGTCAGATAGACACAGAAAATACATGTAAGAAAAAGTCTTGTCTGCACACTGACTGAATTGAGTGTATTGGGCAGCTGTCAATGGCTTACCAGCAAGAGCTCTGGGGATATCAATATACACAGCTAGATCACAGTCTTTCCTCATGCCTGGAGGGAAAATGAATGAAACTGTAGAACCTATTTGTATAAATGTTCAGCTGGCTTCTCTCTGTCAGACACACACACACACGCACACACACAGTTTACCGCTGATGACACCATCCTCCCCTGGCAGGCCTGGTGCCAGGTGGATGTGTGTCCTCTTCATGCGGCTCAGGCCCTGCTGCTGGATAGAGGTCCAGTTTCGGAGGTAGGAGCCATGAACAGCCTCAGCAGGGCAGTCTGGAGAACCAGCCAGGACCGGTTTCAGCTCCAAATCCACTACCTGGCCACAGTGATGCAACCAGTATTAGTACAGCTTTGAAAATGGGGGCAAAGTTTCTGGACCAGATCAAAATCTAATACACAGAAACTAATTTACCTGCCTTTAAAGAAAAATCTGAGTGACTATGACAATACTGCTGCTTAGCTAGTTGTGAAAATCTTGTAGTGAAATTTAACTTCTATCAGGGGAAGACAAACTGAGAGCAAGATTAAAATCCAAGGGCAATGATGAAACATCACGTTTGTGACAAATGCATCAGTCAGTGACTCAAGAGGGAAAAATTAACATAATCAAAGTTGAAGATGCATTTTAACGCCAGCCATGGTGCTATTCTCTAATGTCTTTTAGTATCTTCACCTAACACTGATTACACTTATTTGAGAGGATGACAATGATATTTTCCTTTTAAACTGATTGTCAGGGGGACTGACAGCACATGTCATCTGAAAATTAGAATTTAAATTATAATTTGAAGGTGTAAATTGTTTTATTACATTTGTGTGCCTGGTGGAACGACATGGAGTGTGTTTTGAGCTGTTGTGAGATCTCCCAGAGTAAATTTTCCATCAGAGGAAAGTGCAGCAGGGCTATATGGCTGGGCGATACGGCTTATACACTTTTAACATATATATATATATATATATATATATATATATATCTCAATATTTTTAGGCTATTCCGCAATATAAGATATCTCAATATATATATTTTCTCTCAAATAACATAATTAATTAATTAATTCAATTATTAAATAGTGCAAACACAGTAAGGCAGGCCGATACGGACAATATCAAATAACACAATATTTTTGATATACTGATATCGATATTGCAACAATATTGTAAGGATGACTATAAGTACTTTAATAAATTATTAACACAATGACATTTTTGATAAATAATCATTAATTATGTCAATATCATGACTAAGTGGACAAAGGAAAACAACAGAACAGGTAAAACTTAACTTCATTTTACTGTAATGCATCCTTTAAAACCAAGAAAAGACAACATTTATGCCATATCACAATATGTCAACATCCAAACTCTGAGGATGAGATCTAGTCTTGTGTTACGATATCAATATATTGCCCAGCCCTAAAGTGTAGTATAAACTAATATAATTTCTAGGAAATTGTCTGTCATTCACTAACAGTCTCCCACACATAAGACACAGATTGAACATTTAACTCCCACACTGTCTCTGCATTCTCTGTGCAACTGTTGGTTTAAATCCTTATGTGCGGTTGCAGCAATGAAGAGGTGCAAAAGTAAGACGTGACTTTTCCTTCATCTAGATCAGAGATTTATGTCAGCTGGTCCACCAGAAAGGAAAATGTTTTTTATTTAAAATCGGTTTTGGTGAAAATTTTTTTGACTATAACACCTACCCAGACGGGTAATACATCCTTCCATTCTTGTTTGCTGACAAAATTAAATATCTATTTCTCAGTGCCATTTGGAGAATTTCATGTGTCTTTTCAGGAATACCTCCTCTGACATTTACCTGTACTGTATGACCCTGACTGGCTCGAATCTGAAGGCGTCCGTCCTCTGGGTGGGGGCGAAGCTTAAACCGCTGTTTGTCATTTGTGGCCACAACTCTTTCAACGTCTTCCAGTGAGTATGAGCGGAACTGCGGATGAGACAGGAGTTCCTCCACAAACGTGAAGCCATCTATGAGGATTACAGTTGTTACAGTCACATTTCCACAAATTTCTCTTATGTACACAGCTCTTTGCCCTGCAGGCTACAATGAAGTACATTTACATTTGCATGCATTTCATAAAGCATAGAATACAGATGTTATTAGGAATGATGCAGAAAGAAAGACTTTGAGGTTCTGCCTTTCGATTTGATTTCTGAAACTGAAAGCTCATTTCGGTCGTTTTTCGATTGTGACACCCCTACTTTGTATAGGGACAGAGAAAGTACTAGATTTTTTACTAAAGTAAAAGTAGCAACATCACAGTGTAGAAATACACTCTTATAATTATTGATACATTATGTGTACATCATTTTAATGATGCAGCTCCTAAAGGCTGGGGATAAATCTAGCGCTGCTTCTAAGCTAGTTCAGGTAGTTCGGTCTATTTAAACTGCAAAAATGCCCCATATCTCCCTCTGCCTGTCAATGTAACTGCTACCCTCCATCAGTATCACTGCCTTTTCATTAAGCGCCACCATCCCAGCATCCACCTGCAGGTTCCGGCGGGGGGTTCATCACTCTACAGCATCTGTATGTAAACATAATCTGCGGGGAGTGATGAGGTTGGAGCCTAGATGTCAAACTCTAATGTTCTGCAGCTGTAATAAACATTTTAAAAGTGAGTTGTTGGAATTTTAATTACTTTATAGTTTGTGAATTTCACCCCAGGGAACAATAAACCTATAATAATACATCATACTTTTGATCATGTTTTGTGTTATCAATCTGAATCAGCAAAGTAAAGAGTAACTAAAATTATCACATGATGTAGTCAAGTATTCAGTACAGTATTTCAGTCTGAAATGCAGTGAAGTACAAATATAAAGCAGGTTTTGTGTACAGTACTTAAAAAAGGTTATCATGCATAAGGATCAGTTGAAATGCTTTAAATCAATATCCTTATTTGCAGTTGTGTCAGAAACTGTGACAGTATCAGTAAAGGGGCACTTGTGTATACAGACTGCTCACCTGTACCCATTTGAAGACCCATCTGGTTGGCTCCATGGCGAAGAGCATAAGACATGGATTTAGACAGGCGGACATCTCTGTCCTGGAAGGGGAGAAGCCATCACTGATAACACAAATATCCACACATAACTGACATAATGCAGGGGTTTTCAAAATCCGAGACTGTAAATCTCCCCTCAAAACAACTTGCCCTACCCAGAACCCAACCCCTTAAACAGCCCTTTAAAGCTGTGGGATCTAGCACAAATACACACACACTCAAATTCAACTCTAATTATAGTTCTGGTTTAAATATAGGACCTGGACTTTACTATACCAAACTATTCATATAGATGCCTTCATAGTCAATGCAGCAGTGTTATGAGTCAGAAATCAGTCTCTGAAAATCCCAATTTAAAGGGCTTGTCTCACCTCTCCAGCACGATTTCCTCTCCTTCCTCTCCCCCCTCTGCCTCCTCTCCCTCCTCTGCCTCCTCTGTCACTGTATTGTGCCATGAATTGTAGTGCTTTCAATTCAGCAAAACCTTACAAAAGACTTCCCACTTATCGTCAATAAACTAATAAACTTGTGTCAACGACATGGCCAAGAAACGTGGAGGTTCCATGGATGTATTATTAGAACGGGTTCCCACTTCCTGTCTGTTCTCCCTGTCCGCCTGCAGGTGGCGCTGTGGCACTGCTGCTGTGCTGCGGAGCCTCGGCACCACAGAAGAAAAATAACGTTTTGTCCTGGAAGAAAACATCACTCAGACAGCAGCTGCAGGAGGTAAGAACATATTTATCCACGAAAATATATGTGGTACTTCAGCTCTCAGTTCGTGCTGGCTATTTCACGGTAACTTGCAATTCATGCCGATATATCCGAACAGAAAACTGCGGCCACAGGAGCTCCCGCTGCTTGAATCTTACACAGAGGCTCAGCTAACTTGGCTAACTGATGTTAGCATAGTTGAGCTGGAGATGTTTCTTCATAGACAACCTCGTCATTCGGGTCAGTCGGGGTCTTCTGTAAAAAACACCAGGTTTCATTCTCACCTGCATGCCACTGCCTGTCTTCTTTAGCGTTACAAGTTAAGGTCCAGCTTCTGGACGAAGCTGCCAGTGGACTTAAGTATTCGGGCAGGTCACCATGGAAACGTAACGTTCGATACGCTAACAGATGACTCGACTGTTAATAAACAGTGTTTAAAGAGAGAAAGTCCTACTTTCCATTAGTGTTGCTTTCAAAGACAGTTTGTTACCGTGAAATGTTTTATTTTACAACTTGCCATTGTGGAAGAAAATATTTTATTTCTATTTAATTTCATTCTTCTCTTGGTGTGGGTTTTGTTCATTCTTATTTGAGTGTCTGACTCTGTTGAGAGTCATTCGTGTTATATTAATTAACATATCTCTGTAAATGAAACCTTTTGATATATTGTTGGCGTGAAATCACACCTTACCTAACCCCAGCTGCTCTGCCTTCTAGTCCCTGTAATTACAAAAGCAACGAATTACTGTCGATCAAGAAAGACTAAACTTGTATTGTAAAGCCACTCTGACAGACTTTCACATTGAGTCTGTCAAGACGCACTGAGTTAGCACTCAGTATTCTGTTTTCTTTCCTCACTTCCTGAGAATTAGCATTCAGGTCTTTCTGTCATTTCCTTTAAACTGTATATAACATGACAGCTAATGCCAACATGTTGGAAGCTGTCTCCGCTGCACAGTGAATACATCTAATCTTAAGCAAGCCAAAGATTTTGGACCTGCAAGAATCTTTTTCTTCTACAGCTATTTTAGCAAGTTAATTTTTCCTTAACTAAGCTAAGGCCCCGTGTTCAAAGAAAAAATATCCCAATGGTATTGGTGCAAGAGAATATCAATACTCTTGAGTATCAATCACTGTATTGTGATATACATACAGAGATTCGTGGCAGTGGTTGTTTGGGCTGAAGACAGAAGAGAATCCTTCTGTCTTCAATGTGCTGATTGCTTAAAAAAGTAAATTATCTTAACTCATATTTTATGTATGCTGGTGTGTGCTTTAGAGTATGAGATTTTTCCTAAAGTTAGATTTAAAAAAATAGCAATATCACCTTGTTTACTGTATTGCAATATATCTCAATATATTGAAACATAACTCCAGTATCATGATATGTATGTATTTCCAGAGTCTTCCCCATATACTTCCCTACCCTGTGGTAGATTAAACATGATAAAGTGCCCTCGATGGTGGACCCTGTAGCTCAGTTGGTAGACCATGCCACCCATGAACTGAGGCTGTCAGTCCTCTCCAGCAGCCACGGGTTTGATATCTGTCTGATAAAGTGTCATCAAATGTGGAGAAAATGTTAATAAGTGCTCTGTAGGGTGTCCTTACTCTGGAGAAAATCTAGTGTGCCCTTTCAGTGGAGAAAATGTGATGAGCATGATCCACACATCCTGCCAGATATCACACTGAATTGTCAACTAGTTACACTCCTTTTCCATCTTTAGAGAATTAGTCAACTAGATGGAGTGGGAGTATATGAAGGTCTGGACCCTGGCAACCACACACCTCATTTTAGATTGTTTTTCAGTATGACTGTTTTTTATTAGAGGGGGAAAAAACAGCAGTTATAACCAAAATTATCTATGTGGTTATATGCCTTTAGTGATAAGTGTGAAAACATGTTTGTTTGTTTTTTTGTAATTTGGATGAGCTGACCCTTGATGAATATTTCCCCAAGATGACTGAAAGCTAGCTATTTATGCAAGCCATTATTTTCCAAAGAAATCAAAGAGAGGTAGTTGGCAAAATACATTATGCAACTGACTGTAGAGCTGTCTGATGTGATTTTTATTTCAGCGACAGCATCACTCCATCTTCATGTCCCGGCTTTCTCTCATTTGTATCTGCTGCTCAGGTGATGGAGTTCCCCCAGCATTCCCAGCAGCTGCTGTCAGCTCTGCGCTCTCAGCGCCTGCGGGGCTTCCTCTGTGACTGCACTGTTGTGGTGGGCTCATCCCGTTTCCTGGCTCACAGGGCTGTTTTGGCCTCGTGCTCGCCTTTCTTCCACATGTTCTACTCAGACACTCCAGGAGTCAGTGGTGGAAATGGCACCAGTAGCTCTGTCACACTTGACAGCGACATTGTCACAGCCGCTGCATTTGGTTTGCTCCTGGACTTTGTCTATGAAGGCGTGCTCCAGCTGGACGAGTCTCCACCCGTGGAGGACATTCTGGCAGCCGCAAGCTTTTTGCACATGAACGAGGTGGTGAGAGTGTGCAAGAGACGACTGCAGAGACGAGGGCCTCTGGCTGAGGCAGACAGCACTCGCTCTGATGAGAGCGCTGGTGTGAGGAAGGCAACAGAGACAGGGAGGGACGGCGGGGGTGATGGTGGAGCTGAGCATGTGGTGGCCATGGCTGAGGATCACTTGAATCCAGTCACCATGACAGCGCCACTCTCATCAGTATCCCTTACAGCAGAAAGGAGTCAGCTGGAATCTGTGAAGTCTGAGCGGAGGACTGGTGGGGGGTCATCAGAGGTGCGAGCTCAGACTCCTCTGAGCCCTGACCTCGCGGATACCACACAGCCAGGCATGGACGGCCCTCCTCTGCCCCCAGGTGGAGAGCTGGTGCATGGCCTTATTGTGGGCCCATCTGCCCCTGCCTCAGGAGGCTACACAAGATTAAGGACTGGAGGTCAGGGAGATGGGTCGGCACTCTGTAGCCCCTGCAGTACCACTGAGACATACAGGTACAGGTCTGTTGTGACTTTCTAGACTGTCAGAAAAAATAAAGATAAGACATACTGTGTTGTGGTAAACACCACAACACAGTATGTATTGTTATATCACTCAACCTTACAGGGATAGTTTGGATTATCTGAAGTTGAGTTATATGAGGTACTTACTTATTGATGGTCAGTATATTACCTACACTATAGTGTCAGCATGCCCATAGTTTGGAAAAGCAGAGAGGAGTACCAGCATGTAAGCAAAGCAATGTCCTGCTGTGGATCAGATCAGCAACAATTCAGCCACTTAAAAAGGTCCACCTAAAAAATTAAGTATCGGTTTAAGTGTATGATATATTTAGAATATTTTCATCACTTTATCTTACCATCAGATAGCTTTTTCTGACAGAAAACCACTGTTTATATAATCCAAATATTGCTCTCTCTAAACCAACCAAACCTCACAGGCGAAATTAGTAATTTTACTTCACAGAACATAAGCGTTGCAGGTCAACCAATGCCTTGATCTGTTAGTTTGTGTTATTGTGTGGCTTTGTTAAATATGAATTATCCTTTTAGAACAACACAAACAAAAATCTGGGCAGAAGTAGAACAGCAACTCTCATGTTCTGTGAGGTAAAATTACCTATTTTGTCTCTGGAGTTTGGTTGCTTTGAAGAGGGCCATATTTGCCTCATGTAATGGTGGTTTCCCATCAGAAAAAGTGGCTTGATGGCGAAGTAAAATGGTGACTGCCATCTACTGTTGATAAGTACGTCATTTAAACCTACATCAAATAATCTGAAGTGTTCTTTTGAGTAAAGTGTAATATGTGTGAAAAATGTTTGATTCATTCTCTTTAAGTGCACTTAATATATAGTAGGTTGTTCTTTAAAAAAGTTTGCTTACTGTATATCATCTTTTCTTTCTGTCTTTCACCAGCCACAGCAGTAACCAGCAGCCCTCCTCATCTTCCTCCCTGGTGCCAGTGAGCCAGGCTAGTGGTCCGGCAGTGGTTGCTCTTTCCCAGTCAGAGTCCAGCCTCTCCCCGAGCCCCCATCAGGACATTCCCCGACCGGCCCATGATGACTCTCTCAGAAAACCATCAGAGACTGACCACAGAGCTACACCGGTCGGAGGACAACAGGTGGTCATGTTAATCCAAGCATCAGCACTAACATCACACTTAGAAACAAACACAACACAGCGTACGCTTCCCCAGATTCAAATCCAGAGTGCCGTGTCTCTCCAGCACCCAAGCTTAAACTTCCATTCTGCTCAGAACCAAACCACTAAGGGACCTGAGGGCTATACGGGAGCTTCACACACCACACTTCACACTAGAAATGAAAGATCTTACCCTCTTATGGGCAGACCGAGGACAGATGATGGAGAGAGTGTGAAAGTCAAAGTGGAGGCCATTGTCATATCTGATGAAGAGCTGGAGGAGGAGAAGGAGGAGAGCAGGGAGAGAGAACCAGTGATGGAAGTGGACGATGAGTTTGAAGAGGACATCCAAGAGGAGGAGCTGAACAGCTCTCAGTTTCTCTCTTCCCACCCACAGGGTCTCTTACAAATGGCCTCCCATTCAAATGACTACTCCTTCCCCCTCTCTCCCTCCTCCTCCTCTTCTGGTGCCGGCCCTTCCTCCCAGGACACTTCCTCCTCCTTCACCGCCTCCCTCATCCCTCCATCCACAGCTCAGCATCATTCAGACCCTACAGCCTACTTCCAGGACTTCCAGGACTCTATGGGGAACTTTGTGGAGGACGTCCCCACATGTGGAGTCTGTGGAAAGACCTTCTCATGTACATACACGCTAAGGCGACACGCTATTGTGCACACACGAGAGCGTCCTTATGAGTGTCGCTACTGCTACAGGAGCTACACACAATCAGGCGACCTGTACCGGCACATTCGCAAAGCTCACGATCACACGCTGCCGGCTAAACGCAGCAAGGCAGACACAGAGCCCTCCCTGCCACCACAACCACCGCCACCACCACCTCCACCTCCACCTCCACCTCTTAGCTAACACACAGACAGATGCGGTTGTATTTCTATACTTATAAACACATACATTAAATTTTAAAGGGATAGTTCAGGTTATTTGAAGTGGGGTTGTGTGAAGGTACTTATTGAGTCAATGACTACGTTTACATGCAGTCAAATAAACCTTTCATAACTGGAATATTAGCAATAATTAAATTTCTAATTAATAAATATATAATTCTAACTTGTGATCACTGACTTTATTAAGCCAACTGTATCTAACACCGCGACATGCACCGTGTATGCTGAGACGCAGCACCAGCATCTGACTGCAGACAAAATAAGTGATCGTGTCAGCTTAATATCATGACTTTAAAAGCACTGAATTACTTGCCTTAACGAATTTCGTTGGAATAAAATATGAAGAATTGCAAAATATCATTTCTATGAGGCTGTTCAGTCAGACAGTGAAAGATCACTAGTAATTAACAATCATCCTGGCAGTCTAGCAAAGATCAAGCTACGTGCGGCTTGTTTATGTGTTCATTATAATGTTGATAGTGCTCAAATGACATTTTCTGCTTAAATAATTAATACCTTGATAATACATTACTCTGAGCCTTAAGGTGGAGCAGCCATGCAGTACATGTTGTTACTGTGTAACAAAATCTGATGTGTAGCATGAAATGATTCAGTACGCATTAATGTGGCGGCTGTGGAGTTGTCATCCCGTCTCCGTGTGTCGAGACGTTGTCCGTGCGTCGCTGTTTTGATCGGGATATCCCAACTGATTACAATTACCATGTATACAGGAATAACCCTGTTTGCTCACGCATGTAAACGGGTTATTCCGAATGTCTCAGAAACCGGAATATTGACCTTAACCCGAATATTGACTGCATGTAAACGTAGTCAGTGTATAACCCACAGTAGATGGCAGATGGCACACAAAGAGGGTCAGCAACAAAAGGTATTGTGATCATCTTAAAAAGGTCAACTTAAAAAAATCTATATTAGTGTAAGTGTACGCTATATTTAGAATATTTTAATCTGGTCTGCTGCTGCCTCGATCTGTTTGTTTGTGTTATTGTGTGATTTCAGTGTTTTAAAAGAATGGTTCAAATTCAGCAGTCATACAATAACACAAACAGATCGACTTTTAACTGATTTTTTTGTTTTGTTTTTGTTACTGACAATGTCAGTGGCAGTACATTGTTTAGCTCTGTGCTGTTGGTCCTCTCTGCTTCTCCAAACTGTGCCAACCAGCATCTACTGTAACTAATAATCTGACTGTCGTACCTCATACAGTCCCACTTCAAATAATCCAAACTATTTCTTTAACACCACATCCTTTCTGTAACTATAGTTCTGGACTTATCAATGATATGTTTGGTCCGTAAAAAATGTCTTTCACAATTTCTTAAAACCTAAGGTGATGTCTGACCAACTGTTGAAAACTCAAATACTCAGTTTACTATCAAAAACCAGAAAATACTCACATTTCAGATTTTTTTTTTCTTAATAAAATTACCCAAAACAATTACAGAACAGATTGTTAAAATAATTTATAATAAGGACTGACACAATGTCCTCACTACCAGGGTATCTACAGGTCTTTAAAGTCGAGAGTTTAAAGTCTAAATTTTTATGAATTTCAAATCATCGTCTTCACGTGAGGCGATTCTAGACAATCTTAGATAATTTTATTCATACTCTTTTTCAGAAGAGCACAACCCATTTTTTGTAAAATTTCAGAGGCATTTTACAGTTTGTTTTTAAGTCATCTTTATTATTCATACATTTGTATGGGTATAAAAAATCATCATAAACTGCACTGATGTGAGGAGATGTATGAAAATGTCTCAAAGACTTGTATGACATCCTTCAGCTACTGTTCACTATATGAACTCAAAACACAAATAAGGGAAAGCGGTCGTTTTTACTTTGTGCCAACAAAGTTTGACTGATTGTACATGTAGTAGCATTGTTGACTTTAAAGACCTGCACAAATTTTAAAATTAGAATCAGATAGTGCCATCTTTTAACTTGTAGTACAAGCCTTTCCTTGCATCACTTTTGATAAAACCACTGTGCCAAATGGCCTTCACTTTGCCTTGTTTCATCTCTTTTGTTCCTCCCCTTGTCTACTTGTTTTTACAAAGAAGTCTTTGATTAAGGTTTCAAAATTAGGCAGCTCAGACTCAGAAATAAAAAAGTGGCAACTTAACACACTGAATTCTCTAAATGATGAGGAAAGGTGCTTGATTTCTCCTCTGCTTAAGAAAAACAGAAAGATGCTGTAACACAATTTTATGCAGCAGCAGTTTTTACCTGACAAACTGTGTTCTTATGCATTTCCAGGGGCTTTCTGGGATTATATATACTTAGTTTATAGCCAGTTGGATTCTCTTTGCACTGTGGCTGTCTTGCCCTTAATTGTGATTTTGCTGCATAGTTCATAGACTTTGCTTGGCATTTCCATTAGGGTTAATTAAAAGTTGTTAGGAATGAAAAAAATTGTTCAACTTCCAGCCTAGAAGTGAGGTAGCAGGAGTGAATACATTTGGGGATCCACATTTGATGTATTTGGCTTTGCATATCGTTCATGTGACCATTCTTTCTGTAGTGTTTCTCCTGTAGTACGATAGAAAACACAGTAGGAGCACATTTTTACACATGCAGTTGTTCTGCCCTCTCTTTAAATGTTTAAATTGGAACTTTAAATGTGCCTAAATGACTGTTTGACACTTTGGAATTTGTTGTCCTGCACCATGTTTTACAGTTTCTGTATAATGAAAATTGACTAGTATTGGTACATAAAAACTGAATAGACACTGTTGAGTCAGTTATCATTTAGAGGGTTTCACAGTAGCCAGTGTGCAAAATCTAAATGTCACCTTGTGAATAAACACTATTCAATAGAAACCGTGTGTAAATACTGTAATGTTTCAGTGATATCTGCACATGTTGGTCAGTCATTATTTTCTTTTATTTTTCTTCATTTCACTACAAAAGAACATATCATACAAAAAATATAATAAACATTTTGTCTGTTGTGGTCAGCCACAGGAACACTAGCACTAAGTGTTTTTCACTGACTGTAGCCAGTGTCCATCAAACTGTGCATTTCATTCTAACAAGCCGAGGTGACAAACTGGACACCTCTCTGCTGTGTGTCTGTTCAGTCTTCTACTGGTCCGTGGATCTGTGAAGAGATGAAATATCAGCATCTATCTACAGTTCTGTCTGCCTCTGTGTACTTGCTGTATTTCAAATGATATTCTGATGAAATGTTGTCAATGCAGCTTTGTTTTTGTCAATTAGGACAGTATTCATTAAACTGAAGAGAATCAATAAAAAGGACAGTGCCACAACACTGCTCCAACAGCAACTCTGCAAACCAGAAATCAATTTTTAATTTAGCCACGTTGCACCTACTAAATTATTAGCATGTGGACTCGAGACACAAGTTGAATCAAAAAAGTATTAGGCTGTTGAATTGATTTTGACAGAACTATTGTGACAGAAACAATGTTTTTATTAAAAGTATTGTTTTTAGTAAATCAGTCTGCTGGACTAGGCTTTGATTTCCACTCACAAAAAATCAATAAAGCAGCATACCACAAATGTAATAATTCTTCTAAATAAAAAGTGGAATCCCTTCTGGAAAATGGTTCCACAGACATGCTTCTAATTAGAGGTTACATACTACTGTACATTTAAGAACTTAAAGCGATATCCCACCCCAGAATAATAGTCCACTCAATATGTACTCACCCCTATGCCGATGTGAGGATGGGTGAAGACCTTCAGTTCACAAAACAATCCTGGAGTTTCCGCAGAAAACAGGGTTGCAGCTAATGGTAGTGAATGGTGACCATATATCTCTTAATGGATGCACGTGTAAAAATATCGCCAGATATACAAAGTCTCGCAATCCATCGACGCCATGTTTACATGCTACCTGGGAGGCTACAGTTGACATTTAGGCTAAAAACATGGTGTAAATGGCATCTTTTGTGTTTAAATTTTAATGTTGCGACTCAAGGACACTTGGATTACACCACACGAGCAGGATGGAGACATTTTGTGTTTGTTTTGTGTTCTTGTTTTTTTACATTTTATCCGTGGTCACCATTCACTACCATTAGCTGCAACCCTGTTTTCTGCTGAAACTCCAGGATTGTTTTGTGAACTGAAGGTCTTCAACCATCCTCACATCGGCATAAGGGTGAGTGCATATTGAGTGGACTATTATTCTGGGGTGGAATATCGCTTTAAAACCAGAACAAACTACAATTTACATAATGTAAGCGCAAAGATTTTTTAAGACTTGCCTCGAGTTTATCAACTTGTTTTTGGTCTATGATATTGGCTGGACTGATTAAAAAGATCACCACAAAAGTACACTTATGATTTTGTTTATATTAATTAAACAGAAAAATGTTTCATTACTGGGTGACAGAGGCTGTTGCTGTCTTTGATCAGACAAACTTTTTTAAGAACTCACCGCCTCAGCCAACTCTGGCCAATCCATCGCCATCACAATCGTATCGTCAGAGTTCGGAGGTGTCTCCAGGTTCCAGTAGGTCAGCTTGTCAAACACAGAGGACAACCTCACTGTCCTGTCCTGCACACACACATAAACAAACATAATTCAGTATTATATAGACATTGTAACAAATTATATCTCCCATACAGTCAGTGTTTTGCCTTATGTTTGATCCAGGCTGCTTGTCAAAGTAGATATCAGTGATGTTTTTACCTCTTGGTCAGAGCCGGGCTTGTTGAACTCTTTCAGCACCAAACCAGTGTAACCCTGTGGACAGCTGAGCTCCTGCCCCCTCAACCCACGCCCTCTGAATGACACTTTCATCTCTGTGATGGGACAATTACATGAAGAATTGTTGTGAGAGACAGGTTTCACCACACTAAAAATGACTGAGATTAAAATGTAAGATACACCTCTTTAAATCTTAAAAGATTTATCTTGTAATAATGAACTGTTTTCTATTAATTTAAAACTGGTTAAGCAGAAATTAGTTCTAGTCTCCTAGAAGAGAGGCTTTAAACTTTGCAAAACAACACATCAAACACAATCTCAGTGTACCTTGTTTGCCGTCTTTGGCTGTAGCAGTTAAGTATTGTGAGACTTGAGCCGGTCCGTTGTGTTCAATCTCACAGGGCATTAGGTGGACCGGGGCTCGCTTTGCCAGGCCTGCAGATGACACTTGAACACGAGTGACACTTGCATTACAGGACATCCTGCAAGTGGACAGAAGACGTCAAAACGCAGGAAATGACAACAAATCACACTCTTGTATTCCATTTTAATCTAAAATGTCGCCTCAGCAACCTTAGCTGTGATTTCAGACGCATAACAGCTTGTCTGGAGTATCTGATGGCTCCGACAGTATGAAGTGTTTTGTTTTTTTTAAATTGGGATAATTATGATTATTTATTAACTGCGGGTGTCACTGTGGATTAGGTCAGAATCAGGATCAGTAGAAGAATGTAAAGAAAACAACAACAACAACAAAGAGTCTGCAAGTCAAGATGTATGAATAAAAAGTTGACAAATTATGGAGTAACGTTCTAAAAATACGTACAATTTTACTTAAATGAAAGAGTTGTAAAGTTTGTTATAATGCATAATAAATCATCATTACATGGCAAGTTTTTTGTTTGTTTTTTGTGAGCAAATATAGATACAAGAAACTGTCCATTGTTTATTTACTGCCTGTTCTGCCGAAATTTGTGAGTTTTGACAACAATCAGGAGAGACCTAATATTTATCATATTAACGTGTTTTCTCTGTTTCACCTAAACATTATTAAACATGTTGTTAAATGACTTAAATAACGACTTAAGAAGAGTAACGCCAACATTACCTTTCAGCGGTTTTCCAGACGTTTATGTGAAATGAAATGTAAAACTGGACCTTTTCCGGATTGCTCCTGTCGCTGCGTGTGATTGGATGAAAGCGTCTTCTTCTACGCTCAAAGATATTTTGGCGGGTTTTTACTGTTCTGACAGAGGATGCCTCCCCCACTCGATGAGAGATTACTGCTCCCTCGCTGCAGCAGCGCGCAGAAGGGGGCGGGGTCAGATGTGGGACTGAACGTCTGATGGGCGGGGCGTAGCATGCGTTAGTCCAATAATTGATATAGCACCATCTGCTGGACGACTGCAAAAAGTACAAGTCTGTGCTGAACAAACGTAATGGAAACTCATTTACACCTTTCCCCAATGATGATGATGATGATGATGATGATGATGATGATGATGATGATATATAATAATAATAATAATAATAATAATAATAATAATAATGACACAAGGTGGATCAGCAGCTTATCTTGAACAAGATACAGAAGGACCTGATATATTTTTCAATTGTTTTAAATATCACAATACGAAAAAGGTTGCAGACAGTTGGGACATGGGACTGTTAACCTGTAATTACACAGTAATATTAACCCTTATGTTCCCCATAATAAGTAGATCAAAATTTACACCCAAGGACAAAAATGTCCTGAAAGTTACAAAAGGTATAAAGTAAATGATCATGATGAAAAAAATATACATTTATTTATACAAAAGCCATCATTTTAGCCTGCATTTATCTTAAAATTAGACAAACAATTTGAGTAATTAACATTATTAGCCCATTACCAGGTTAAAAAAAAGATTAAAATCAAAAATCATCAGTCAGTATTTTGTTATATAGTGCATATAAAATGTTAGAACCCCACTGACTAGAAACTATTTTTACAGGAGTACAGAGGACTGATAGAGGACTGAACATTATAATGTCACAGTGAAGTTGACCTTTGACCTTCTGGATAAAAAAAAAATTAAATGAAATAAAATAAAAAGGCTGCAGCGAATGTCAGCAGTTGCCCGAGGACACGCCTTCGAGCAGCAGAGAACTACTGATCTGTGTGAAACCACCTTTTAAAATGGAGCCATTTTCCTTTTCTGATAAAACATTGTAGGGGCGAGGTCTATCCAAGACAAAATACAATTCATGTAACACTCAAATGACGTACCTTTGCATAAACACGTCAACAATATTGGCATTTAGAGGTCTAGGAACACTGAAACACTCAGTGAGAGATATTATTTAATTGACAATGCAACTTTTGTAAACTCCTCACACTCAACTGAAATACATCACAAAACGTCCGCTTTTTATTCTCAGCTCTAACAGTCCCCGTTACCACAGTGTTCAACCAATCAAACCAATGTCCCAAACAGTTTTGGGTGAGTTATAAACATTTATGACTAATAACATAGTTCAAGAATCTACTACAGGGGCACTATTAGATAGTATCATAAAATCTGGAGTGATAAACTGGAAAACTGGGGCTTTGCAGCACATTGGACAACTATAGAGAAACAGTAACAGGCACAAAATAAAGAAAATTAACAATTTAGTAATTGAATATATATGCAACACTGATTATAAATAGCCAGCATGGACACAGGTATTAGACTAGTATAGGATCTGTAAAACTTCAACGAATGAGCTGAAAAATAAAGTCATGTCCTTAAAGTTAAATTATCATCCAACACTGTGATAGAGGGCAATGTTTCAATCAGTTTTAACAACTGCTAGAACAAAATAAAGCCTCAGCCCTGTTGTCAGTGTCATGTTCAACACTGAGAACTCTGTTCCAGTTGGCAGCAGCAGCCTCTCTCTTCATATGGGACGGGCTAAACTCTGTCCAACGGCAGCTTTTAAGGATAAGTGATTGAGAGATTTTCTGTTCACAACATTTCATCAAGACAGTGCCAAGCTGTGGACAAAGAGACTTCGGGGAAAGGAGAAGTGATTTCCTAACAGCTCAACGTTCCAGAGGTGAGTTTTTTTTTATAGCGAGACAGAGAACTGTTGCAGGCATGCTGCTGCTGGAGACCACATGGACGTTTTAATTAGACTGTGATTGTTTTCTAGAAATTTTGATTAGGATTTCCAGTTAAAAATTATTTAGTAGCCCCACTCTGGTCTTTACAAGCATAATTCTTGATGCAGAAATCCAAAAGTGCATTTATGGGTTGAGCAAATTGCAACACTCTTCCTCTTTTGATAGATCAGCGAGTATTGTTAAAACCTAAGTTGCAAGAAGAGAGAATATAGCTTAATGTTACAGACACTTGAAATCTACTGAGGAATAGTGATAAATATCATTCATCGTCTGTCATTATTACATTATACATAAGTAGAGTGACCAGATCCAAATAAACCAAATGTGGGACAAAGAGTATATTTGTGTGGGACATGTTAATAAAAGGTTTTCAAACTTTTTGATTTTAACAAATATATTTGTCTGCCCTGTAGCCTGTAACGTAGTTTCCATCTGCAGAGCCTGTGACTTTGTGGTGACTTCCCTGTTGGCTGTCGGGTGGACAAGACAGTGACAGGTTAATTTGACCCATGTGTCTGCAGAGTGACATCAAACAGCCCTGTGATGACAGCCTTCCCTGCTTTCTTCACAGCCATTGGATAAAAGCCAGATTTTAGAAAAAGTGTCTGTCCCTATGTGGTTTGACTTTTGAAATCTACTGCCAATAAACATGTGGGACATGGGGCAGGGGATAGAAATGTTGCACAGTCCCACATAAACTCGGACAACTGGTCACCCTATATTGTGCCAAAGTACTATATTAATTAATATAGTTTGTAGTCATCTGATGTGAAAGGCTTCTGCTTGTGACTCGGATTGGACTCGGTGGTTTCACAGCTCTCAGTATTATCAAAGTAGCATCTGTGTCTTAAGTTCAGTGAGATCAGTATCATCAACCACACTGAATTCTGTGTGACGTTAAACAGACAATGCTTGAGCTATTTTTCAATTTTTTTTCCCCAGAACCAGATAACATTTTAGATAACCCTCTAGAATAGACCTGAGCAAAATGCAGCCTGGGGGCTGAGTGCTGCCCTCTGAAATGTTTCATGGAAATACCAGGAATCTAACAAAGACCGTCAGTAGCATTTTGCTTATCATTAAAACCATTATCAGACCTTTATTTTGAAAGCTCCTAATGAACTGTATCTTTTATATTAAACTGTAACTTTATTCACTCAGTGCTGTGCAATGTATTGTTACACCCCAAGTAAACATGGTCTAAAATTCCCTGTAAGCCAGAAAGCTTGAATATTTAATCTTTGGCAAAATTAGCAAGAGTTGAATTTGAATGTGTTAGTTATCCCGTTACCATCTTTAAAGTTTTTGCTGTTCATGTTTGTCCCCTGGTGACCACCGTAGCATCTGTCTGAACAACATGGAGGAAATAACCAGTTAACTAACCTGACAACACGCCAGTTTCTGTGGATTTACTCTTTTATATTTCTTTCACATTAATTAAGTATTTGGACTTCTTTTTTTTTTAACTCAACCAGTTATTTTAATTTTGCCTGACTTACAATTTTCAATAGACAATATATAAATTCCCTCAGAAATGTCTACCTATATTTCACATTTGATGTTTAGTTTAGTTTAGTTGGACCTGACTATAGCCTAACTGAGTCAGTATGATCTTTTAAATTAAATTTCTTTACACTCACTTTTTAAAACATGCTTGTAATATGGTTGCATTTACTTTACTGAGATGTTTTTGTTGTTGTTTTATTTATTTTTGTTTTACCTGTGTGTTTTGCAGCTGTTCCTGGTGTTAGGCCTATGGAACAAGAAAGTTATTTGCATCCAGGAGATCATGGAGAACCGTCAGTCCTCCTCGGTCGGGCGCTGCTCAGGCTGCAGGATGCTGTCGTCATGGCGATGTTACGTATCCGTCAGAGAGTCTTACAGGGCCTCATTGTCTTTTCTGTTGTCTTCCTGCTGCTCTGGATCGCTGGCTTTTTGTATGGCAGCTTCTACTACTCCTACATGCCCAAAGCAACTTTTTCCACACCTGTGCACTATTACTACAGGTGTGTATGCGAAGTCATGTCCAGCCAAATCGGGAAAACACAGACCGTAGTGACTGTATGTGTCTGTTCATTCTTTCTTTCTTACAATATGTTTATTTTCATTTTCTTATTCTTTAACATATCATCAAGAAACACACATTAACACAACAGTCACATCACACAGACTCCCACCTACTCACCTTGCACTGATACTGGATAGAATACAGTATAACTTCTCTATATTGTTTGCTATTTCCTATCAGGTACATACATTTCTGTCTTTTATGATATCCATGTAGGTTCCCACAGCTGAACACAGTCTTGAAGAAATAGAAGTTAGTCATTTCAGACCAGTATGGTCTGAAACCTCCCTTATCCACAATTTTGCTACACCTTCACTTTTCTAATATATAGCCCTAGCCCTCCTGACTTCAAGAAGTCCAAAATCCAGAAATCTATTTAGTCTGTTTGTTTGTGTAAAGTCCTTCATATATATTCAAAGCTTGATATTTGAAGGGACTTTAAAGGGATTTACTTTTTTAAAATTTCCATTACAAAACAAAAACAATGTTAGCAACAGCTTCTATGCATTTTTACATGATTAGATTCCTCTTTGTAGCTGCACAGCTTGTTTTTTCTCCTCATCTCCTCAGTACTTCTCATACTGTGAGTAATGATGCTTGAGATTATATTTCTTCAGAATGGCAACTTTTTCCTTGTGCATCAAGCAGGTTGCAAATCAGTTGAACCCCACAAAATAAACTGAAACAAGATTTTTCTCAAAACTTCCTGCGTCCATTGTTCACTCTCCTTTTTGGATTAGAAAGACACATCTCTGTTGTTTGCAGCCAAACAACAAATAAGACCCTGTAACCTGCTTTCTTCTTATCAAAAATGGCACTTTGACCTTTGCTATTATTTTGTACCAAACAAAATACTTTCAAATAGAATTGTGTTTTTATTTCAATTGAATATGTACTGGTAGTTTAAACTGGTGGCCTGGGGGCCAGCAGTTTGACATAGACAGTGAAACAGAGTACTGTTCTCATCCAAACATTTAGTGCAAACATCTGGAATATTAGCAAACATATGATATAGCCTGATGGGAGTAATGTTCATTCTCATCAACCACTGTTTCTGTTTCAATTTGTCTCATCAGTGTCTCTTTGTCCATCTATTTCTTAAGGATTCATCTTGTTTTTACTCTCATTCAGTCATTCATCCATGTTTTTGTCTGCAGGACAGACTGTGAATCTCCTACCTCTTTTTTGTGTTCATACCCAGTGGCCAACATCTCGCTGATGAGGAACAAGAAACATGTGTGTATGGATGTGTGTTTATATGTATCTATCTCTGTTTGTGTATTAAACATTCATGTATTCACAGAAGAATTCTCTAATCTTTTAAAAATGCACGTTCAGGTGCTGACATTCGGCCAGGCCTATCGGATCTCTTTGCAGCTAGAGATGCCTGATTCTCCGGTCAATCAGGAGTTGGGGATGTTCATGATCAGGACAGCCTGTTTCTCTCGGGATGGAGGTCAAGTTGCCTCTTCAGCTCGCTCTGTGAGTTGCACTAACACTAACACTTGTTCAGCTTCAATCAAATAACGCTTCTAGTTCCTGCAAACTCCACTGATTCACTGTTGCATCGCTGTGTGTTTCTCAGGCAAGACAGCTGCTGGCCGCCTCCAGCTCTCGCTTTGTGAGTACAGTCCTGACGGACAATAACCTTTTAATCACACAGCCTGGTCAGAGCCAGATTAGAGATGCTTATGCTTGCTGCAGAGCTCCACTGAAACACAAGGTGATCTCAGGTGACTCAGACGACAGGTAGAACATGTGAACTAATGACTGATTCAAACACATGATGGGACTCAAGATCCTCCAGTGAATTTTCCAAGTGTAAGAGATGCCATCATCGACTTCCCTTATTTTACACTGTAAATCAAGAAAAAAGCAGGTACGCTCTTATGCAATTGGGTGCAACAGTCCTCTAATAAAGAAAACTTGCGTTTACATGCACACTATGGTTATGATTCAGTTTTTGGAGTATCCTAGTTATGTTTTGCACTTGTAAACAGCATATCCCAGTTTCAGAAACCTGTGCTTGGTTGCATAAACCACCTTAAGTTTCAATTTGTCCTTTAAAGGAATAGTTCACCCAGAAATGAAAATTCAGTCATTAACTATTCACCTTCATGCTATTTGAAGGTTCGGTTTAGTTTTTTAGTCCACCAAATGCTGCTGGAGTTTCACAAGGAAATAGAGTTGCAGAATCTCCCAGTTTAAATGAATGGTGACTTAAATGGAAAAAACAACAGAAAAAAAGCCTCCAAAATGGTTTTCTGGCATAATTCATGTCTCCTAAATCTCCAACACGCTGCTCACATGCGCGTGCACACCATCAGACCACACACACTTAGTTCAGACGGTGTGCACACGCACATACACATGGCTCCAAGCCAAGGATCTGCAGTGAAGACTGAGGCTAAAAACATGGTGTAAATGACGTCTTTTAAGTCAACTTGGCATGCTGGGGCTTTAGGAGACTTGGATTAGACCAGATCAGCCGTATAAAGGCATTATATATTTGTTTGTTTCTCTTTGGTTGTTTTTTACATTTGAAAACTGGTCACCATTCAGTTAAATTGTTTAGTAGGTTATGCAACATTGTCAGCAAAAAAGGAGAAAGAGCCAAGCATCAACAGGAGTTTCAATAAAAGATATGAGACAGAGTTACATTAACATTTGTCTATCGACCTACAAAGTTGCCAGTGCTGACGTCAAATCTATATTCTCTAACAAGTTGCATGTTACTCATGTCCTGTGGATTTTCTCTGTCCCAAAAAATACATCTGGGTATCTCCTCTTCCCCTTCAATCATTGTAAATTCAGCCAATGACTTATGTTTCACAAATTATTTCACGTTTGAAGGACTTTTATTGGCCCCTTTAAATGTTCCGAGGAAAATGGTCGCTAAGGACCTTCAAGCACCTCATACAGGAAAGTAGCTAAGTGCAAACTCACTATATTAGAGATGCTTTAATGTGGCATGTTTAAGGCTCTATTTTATGGTGTGTTTGTATTGTACTGCATTAAATTATACAGTGTTTTTTGTGTATTATTGTGCCTCCATATTTACTAATCAACCTCACAGAATAATTCTATTTGAAACACCTTCCAGTCAAATCCACTGCCACATGGTTCAGCTTCAAAACTTATTCTCTTACTGAGTCAACACAAAAGAATGAACTGAACTTCACAGAAGGAATGAGCTCAAGTCCACTGAGATCATCTTTTGTTAGTGTTCATTAAATTGACCAGACAACCCAATCATTAAGTCATACAGAAGGCATCCATGACAACACCAATCATCTTTTCCTGAATATTATTCACTGAAAACATCTTTTGGAGATGTGGTATGTTACGTTTGTGAGGACAGATCAGATTCATTCATCCCCAGGACACTGGAGGGTGTGTAAAAGTGTATGTCAGCGTGACTGTTGTGTTCCTGCTGTGGTCAGAGCATACTGCGATACCGTTCAGACCTGCTGAGGTACCTGGCAACGATGCTGTTCCTCCCGGCCTACCTGAGTGGAGCCACTGAGCAGAAACAAGTGCTGGAGGTGGAGCTCTTCGCAGACTACACAGACGACCCTGTGAGTCCTGCACTGCTTTGTGAACGTTTTAGCTTGTGTGAGAGTAAGCCGAGCATTTTGTTGACGTCTACCCAACACTTGTTTTCTCACACGTGCAGTATTCCCCCTCGGTCACTGCTGTCATTGAGATCCTGTCCAACAAGGTGCAGATCTACTCATCTCAGCTCTACGTTCATGCTCATTTCACTGGTATAAGGTAAGTACACCATGTTATGTCATAGATCTGACAGGAGCATACAGATCTGATGATGTAAAAATCCATAGTTTTAAAACCTGAAGCAAAAAACGAGGCTGCAATAAATAAATGTTCTAATTTCAATATATTTATACCAGCTTCTATCAAGAGAATGTATTAGTAATGTGATTTAACACCAAATTTTGTTGACAGTTCTTTGGTGACTACACTAAAACAATACATAGAAAATGACTTGCAGACACATTTCTCCACCATCAGTAGCATCATTAGACCAGAATTCAATGACTCAGTCACGGAAAGTAACTGCTGTTAAGTACATTTACTCAAGTACAAGTACAAGTCTTCAAAGTACAAGTCGAGATACTTGTACTTTGTTTCACATTTTAAGCAACTTTATGCTTCTGCTCCACCACAGTTGTCTGACAGTAACAGATTAGCTGGGAAATGAATTATCACAAAGCTGAAAACAGGGCTGTTTTTCTCTTGAAAAGTTATCTTTTTAGAGATACAGCATTCTCACAGGAGAGCGACGCTACAAACATATGATGATCTTCTGGAGTATGATGCATTGCTGTAGATTAAACTACCTGGCAACAGCATATAAAGTAGTTAAAATGATCTCAACCTTAAACATCTACAGCAGTAAAAGGCAACATGAACATGCAATAGCATAATATTAATCCAAAAACATCATCAATGAGACAATGAAACAAACAGAGAGAGAGAGAGAGAGAGAGAGAGAGAGAGAGAGAGAGAGAGAGAGAGAGAGAGAGAGGCACAACTGCAGAGAAAAGTTGTGGTTCAGTCATCTTTGCACAGAAGCATCAGGTAGAAATGAAACTTGCCTGTACTTAAAGATGTTAAATCTCTGAAGTACTATTTGTAAGAATGTGTGTATATTCGCCACCTCTGTATGATAGTTAAACCCTCACAAGGACCATTTTTCTGCACAGGGAGTACTTTTACTTTTGATACTTCAAGTACATTTTGCTGGTAACACTTGCATACTTTTACCATAACATACTTTCACATCTGGTATTGCTACTTGTACTTACCTAAAGGCTCTGGATATGCCTTCGCCCACTGCTGTTACAACAGGACATTGGACAAACTGACTGTCTTCTGTCTCCACCTACACTTACAGCCCACACTGGAGTAAATACAACATGTTCAGAGGTTTTTCTCTGTGGGCTGCTCAAGGAAGTTACTGAAAATCACCAACTGGAATAGAAAGAGGAGTCAAACTGAAACAAAGTGGGATAACACAGCAGCCACAGAATTACTGTAAAGCTATAATGACTGTTTTTTTCCTCCGTCATCAGATACATTTTGTTCAACTTTCCTCTCCTGTCAGCCCTGGTTGGTGTGTCCAGCAACTTCATCTTCCTCAGCCTCCTCTTCGTCCTCAGCTACATGAGGCTGCTGTGGAAAGTGGAATGGGTTCCAGAGCAGGTGAGAGGACAAGTCTGTTATACTGCAGACAATACTGAACTCGTCTTTGGCTGCAGGGCCACACACTCGATGAGTTTGTGTTTAAGTGAGTGTGAATTATTACCAGATTCCTCTCAGGTGTTACAGCTCAGACTCAACCAGCTCCGTGTGCTTGTTTTGTTGTCGTTTACAGCTCCAAACAGATGGACTGCTGTCAGATAGGGAGAATATCATGAACAATAACCAGCAAGATGATGAAAGAGATGCTGCTGCAGGTACAAAAACACAAGCATTTCAACATTATTCATGTTATTTGCAAGTTATTACTCACTTGGTACTGAAAACAAGATTAAATTCATTGACAGGTGCAGCAGAGCTGGTGGGTCCCGTCCAGACAACCACCACAAATCAGAGCGAGGAGAAACCTCATTTGCACTCTGCGAACGACACAGAGGTGCACAGCAGACAGATACACGGTCGGAGTGAAATAAATGAAACAGAGGCGGCTTGAGGCCGTTAATAAAGGAGACGGAGAAAGAGTGGAGAGCAATCCTGATAGTAAGATGTGAGACGGGGATGTGGTTGAAAATGACACAAAAAGCTCCCATATTCTACAGCACTGACAAATATACACTGTAGTGATGACCTGAGCTGTCCCATGTTCATAAAAAAAATATGTTTTATAACTCTTGAAGACCAGTTACAATAGAAAAGATTAAAAACAAGATAAATATGAGACAGTGTCCACTACCTATATATAATAAATAAAGGTACATGGATGACACAGATCAACATAGACACTGTAAACAGCGCAGTATAAAAAACAATACACTCCTCAGTCCTTTACACAAGTGTCATCACCTCATACAAATCTGTTACTGTCAGTGGCTTTTTATTACCACTGTTACTTAAATACACAAGACATTATGAAATAAATAAGCACATGAATAAATACATTCAAAATATGTAATGATGTTATGTGTGAAATTATCTAATACATTTTTAAAACTCCAGAAAATGTTTAAATGGATATTCAATTGTTATTTTATCCTGCCTCCAATCACAATACAGTATATTTTTTTTAAATCTTTTTTAAAATTATTTTTGTTTAATTGAGTCAGGATTTATTGCAAAATCTCCTTTTCCAAAATTCTGTTTTTATTCCACAGTGCAATTTTCTTTTTTGGTCACTTATAATGAACCCCTCCTGTGTATGCATGTGCATTTTTTTTTATCCAGCACCTCGTCTACAAGGTCTAATCATGAGTTGAGCATGTTGTGTCTTGTTTTTTGCAAAGCAGTTTTCCCCAATGTCCATTTTATTTCATAATGTCACTTCTTTGTTTGTCAGTCGAGACAAACAGACAAAAGAGCTGATTGTGTGATTGACTCTTGCTTTAGTTTGAATAAGTGCACAGTCAGTCTGCTTCACTGTTGTTTGTCTTGATTGACAGACTTTATGATGAAAAGTGATGTAGTGACCAAAAAAACTGTTATAGTGGGAAGAAAGCAGGGCAGAATTTTAAAAATATATTTAATAATTTCACATTTTCATGTTTATATCATATAGTCTATCTGCAGTTATTCTTATAAATATCTATTTAAAATCGCTCATCTATTTATCCAGTGTGGAACACAATATATACTTGGGAAAGCAGATGCACGAAAATATATCAAAATGTGAAACACTGACTGTCTGGAGGTCCTGTTTTCCTGTTTCAACTATGACATGTAAGATTGTTGAGCTGTTTCTTTTGCACATTATAACTGTCACGCTGGCTGAAATGTTACTATAAAGGGACAGTTCACCCCAAAATCAAATACACATATTTTTCCTCTGGCCTGTAGTGCTATTTATCCCTCTAGATTGTTCTGGTGTAAGCTGCTGAATTATGAAGATATCACTATAGAGATGTCTGCTTTCTCTCAAATTTAATTAAACTAAATGGCGCTCAGCTCTAAGACTGTGTTTTGGCAAGAATCTGGTGATACAATATGTATCACGATTCAGGGGTTGCAATTCAATACATTGAGATATGTTGTGATACTGTAAGCAAAGATATATATTGCTATTTATTTAAATCTAATTTTAGGAACAAGAATATACACCACCATATGCACACAATTTCAGTACTTTAGCACAAAATCACTGCCACAAATCTTTTCATGTATCAAAATATCATGATACAGCTGATCTTACAGATCTGCTCAGCCTGTGGTGTTCATAGCAACAAACAGATAAATTTGAAAAACTCAACAGCAGTGTCTATTTCTGGAAATCAGGACCCAGTTACTCAAGTTGATCCACAAACCTTGTTGTGAGCAGTTTGATGAGAAACTACTTTCTTTCTACCTTGTAGCTAATTTAGTCCCATTATAATGGAGAGAAGGTGAATATCTCCTCCCATCTTGAAAACTCACACCAAAACAGTCTAGATGGATAAATAGCACTACAGGCCACAGGAAAGATATGTACTTCTGATTTTGAGTGAACATTCTCTTTAAAATGTCGTTACCGCTTGAAAACAATCTAAAATTATGATTAAAGTATGTGAGGGAACTTGTGTATCTTTTTTACTCTACAAAACTATCTTAAACTGTTTGACCTTTAAACTAAAATGTGTATATTACTTCGCTCTAAATGCAGTCTACAGTACATTCTGTTTAACTGTGGCAATAACAGCTGTTAAGTATATCAGACTATTTGTTTAATCTTTTGTGTAGTCAGAAAACGCTGCCCTAAAACAGTTAACCCCCACACACTCATATTTGGTGGGAGGACACCATTTACTCTACTTCCACCCTGCTGTCTGACACAAGTCACATGACCTGTCATTCCTGGATCTCCTCTTGCCCTCTGTGGCTCTGTTGGTTGGATGAAGCTTTGGAAACTTAATAACGTCACTGCATGCAAAATATGGCATCAGCAGGGAGAATGATAGAGCGATGTAGCTCAGTGAAAGGCGCAGAGCTTTCTATCACAGGTGGAAGACACGGGTAGGCTCAGGTAAGTTATGACATGCGATCATTTGTAATTATATGAATAATAATAGTGTCATTTTAAGAAATCACACTGCTGAGGACATATTAGAGTGGTGTTTAGACTTGTAAATGCATTTCCTCAAACATATTCAAAACTGTGCATCTCTTGTAAACATTTCCTCGTTTTGTACAAGCACATGTTGCAGATTCACCATCTATGCTACACACTGGACACAAAGATGGACATGACAGATGAAAATCACATGGAGGGGATGAAGATCGAGGTAGAAGAGAAGCAAACTGTGGATAATGACTTTTCTGCTGTACTCTCAGATAAGACACACCAACATCTAAGTATCAGTGAGAGGCCTTCCAGCAGCTACAGGAGGGTCAGAGTGAAATCCAGACCCAAACTCCAGTCGACTAAAAGTTTCCCCCCTTACAGTCAGTGTATAGGTGGGCTCGGAGAGGACGGAGAGCAGGACAATGTGCTCATTTCAGCTCAAGATCCCTCTCTGAGACAGGAGGACATGATGAGGGAGGGCGGGAATGAGTTGGTTCAAGACACAGAAAGAAAAGAGGAGTTGAAGGCAAGATGTGTAAGGGATGAATTGAAGGCAAAATGGAGGACGAGGAGGAGGGAGAGGTTAGGGGGTAGCTATGAGGTTAACCCAGACGGATGGGAGAGAGCAAGATGGATTGGGAAAAGAAGGGTTGAGGAGACTGGAAGGGACAGGGAGAAGGATGACAAGGAGAGTGAAGTGGGGACAAACAGCGAGTGGAAACACTGGAGAGGAAGAAACTCAGATTTGGAAATGGAAGAAAAGGAAGAGACTCCTGTTCCTCCTGTTTCAGCACTGGAGGCCGAGGGGAGCGGGGAGACCCCAGAGGAAGAAGAGGCCGAGCAGCTGCCGGGGATGAGAGAGGGCTCCACAGCACATCGGTGGTCTTCCCCACATCCAATCCTCTCCAAGCTTATGCACTCCTCCTCCTCCACCTCCTCCTGCTCCTCCATCAGCCTCTCCTCAGCAGAGAGTGATGAGGTGTTCAGTGAGGGAGAGGATGTTGGTTCAAAGAGGAGGGCGTTCAGGAAGGTGAGATAAACACACAGAATGAATGGATGCAGCTTAAAATGACATTTTTATACACAGGTGGCATCACTCCAGTGTATTTGGCTGCCCTGGTTTTCCATGTTAGAGGCTTAAAACTACTTCTCAACTGTTCTTTGCACCTGTGGTCCTGGTGATTTGCATGGGCTTGAAAGAGGACTTTGACGAGGTCAGATTTGAATGCCGTTTGCATGCCTGTCTGTAGCTGCTGCTGCTGCAACAGATACGGGAGCGGAGGGGAGTAGGATAGTGGGAGGAGGACTAGGGAGTAGATTTTCTCGGTGCAGTCAGCATTTTACATTATCAGACACTGAACAGAAGTCTGAAAAAGACATTAGCCTCTTCAAAACCTTCCATCCACGTGACAAAAATGAGAACATTTAGCATACGAATGACATCTTCAAACCCTGTCATTTTGTAACGGTGTCTCTACTGAGCATGCTCAGGTTTATGTTTTCAATGGTCATGCCTGTACCTGATGGCACCTGTTTTGTGTATATACAAAACAGATAATAACTGTTGAGGTATGCGCTGTTTGTAAACACCAAACACACTCGTAACAGTTTTTGACTTACGAGGTGTTTATACGGTATAATGTGCCCTAACAAATGTTTCTCAATGTGATATATGTTTTCTGGAGGTGATGTGCTTTAATATGTTTTAGATGACATTTTCCTCGAAGAGATAAATCAGAGAATTCAAAATTACATTTGCATATATGGTTTACAGACGCTTCTATCAGCAGAAATGGCCTTTCTTGTTTTTTTATATTCAAGGTTAAGTTGGAAAAAAAACAACTTTTTGCTACTCCATGTATAGATCTCAGACCTTGGAATATAACATGATGGATTGAAATCGGTTTAGAAATGTAAAACTTTCAGTGTTTTTTTAATCCAGAAAAACGACTCCCCTGCCTTGACCGATCCAGTACAGTGGCAACGCTGACATATCGCAGCAACCAAAGCATGCATTACGGTGCCTACGTATGTCTATGTTTGTCACAGCAGACATTTTGACATATCATAGAAGCAAGGGTGTAAATAATAAAAACGGTGGCTGAATTCCATTTAGCTGCTTCAGTTTCAGTGTCCTGCTTCTGGTATGCACACATGCATACTTGAATAGAATAGAGCCATTGTTAATGCTGTTAGTAACACCTGTGCCTTTTCTTACTCTGACAAGTTGAAATGTCTGCTGTGAAAAAGACCCGTCCAGGACTGGAAAATAGAAAAAAAAAAGAAAAATCACACAAGCCTCACTAAATACTCAATAAAGTCATACTTAAGAGCATTAAGGAGGTAGTGACACAAGAGAGACACAAGAGACACAAAATGACTACAGAGACGTAAAAATACAAAGAAGAGACATTTGAATTTCTGAATAGACTTCATTAATGTGTTTGCCTGCATGCTTTACACCTGTTTACTTATCAAAGATGTAACCTGCCTCTTAAAAAACAATGCATGCTAGGAGCCCCTGAACACAATAAGCTGTACGGAAAATGGATGATGGGTAACTACAGACTAAACTGTAGAGGACAGGAACAGCATGTCCCCTTCACAAAGTTTTCTTTGCACGAGGACATCATTTGATATGTACATCACAATTACATTGGACAAACCAGATGCATTGTTTGAGTGTTTTAGCACATGTGCTAATTCGCAACATAATCCGCTCTTCTTCTTTTGTGCCTCAGTGCCGCTCCTGGAAAACCTACCTGACCATGATGCACTGGTCGCTGCGGCGGCAGAGCTCCTGGGTCCAGCTGGCTGGACATCAAGGCATGTGTACTGCAGTTCATCCAAAACAGCTCATACAGGCACTCCTGTGATAAAGCCTACAAATTAATCTAACCACTAACATTAGATAGGTCACATTGTCCCATGATATCACTGCTGCGGTGTTATGACATTTAACCTCCAGAGAGAAAGAAACCGTCTTTGTTCTTGTTAGACCACCATGTAGTTCAGGTAAAAGAAAGATCCAAGTCTTCTTGCATCACTGAACACATGGATAATGAGTTATTTCTTGTCCCTTCCTTGCTGTTGTCGATGTCTCCAGGTAACTTCCAGCTGAGTGACGGAGGAGAGGTGTTGAAACTGTACAGTGAAGTGGAGGCCAAGTGCCTGGACTCCCTGATGAGAGACCCGCTGAGGCCCTTTGTCCCGCAGTACCATGGCCTGGTCACCAGGGGGGAGCACCGCTACCTCCGTCTGGAGGACCTGCTGAGCGGCCTGAGGAGACCTGTCATCATGGACTGCAAAATGGGAGTCAGGTAGGTTTGAGAACATCTTTTTTTTTTTTTTTTTTTTTTTTTTTTACATGAGAGGTGACCAATCCAGTCCTGTATGGGATCATTTATACAGGTATATACAGGTGTACTAACAAATATTGTAGGGATTAGAGGATTTAGGTTTAGATAAAAAATCTGAAAAATGTGCAGATGTACAGCAGTAAAATGCTGTGGAAGGTAAGAATTGAAGGACTAATTGACATTTATCCATACTGGCCTGTACATCATTTACTTTACATGTGAAAAAATAACCTACAGGCTTTTGTTTACAGCTCCTTAAAGGGATAGTTCAAATTTTATTTGAAGTGAGGTTGTATGAGGTACCAATCAATTGTCAGTGTATTACCTACAATAGCTAGTGGCTTGTACATTCTCAATTTAGAGAAGCAGAGAGGAGAACCAGCACAGAAAGAAGAAAAGCAATGTTGTGCTGTGGACAGGGTCAGCTGCAAAACAAAATTAAGGCATCTAAAAAGTACCACCTAAAAAAATAAATAGCGATTTAAATGTATGCTGTGTTTAGAATATTAGAATATATTTCAATATAAAATATTTCTGCTTCATCTTTCCTTCAGACAGCCTTTTCCAATGGGAAACTTTTAACCTTCATATAAAGTAAATCTCTCTCTCTCTCTCTCTCTCTCTCTCTCTCTCTCTCTCTCTCTCTCTCTCTCTCTCTCTCTCTCTCTCTTGCACTCAGCCAGAATCCTATGAAAAAACCCAGTAATGTTACCACACAGAACACTGGAGTTGCTGGTCTACCGCTGCTTTGATTGGTCAGTTTGTTTTTGTGTGACTTTGATGTTTTAAAAGGTTAGTTCACATTCATCAAAGTCACACAATAATGCATACGAACCAATCGAGGCAGCGGTACACCAGTAACTCCTGTGTTCTGCAAGGTTAAATTAGTAATTTTGCCAGTGGAGTCTGGTTGGTTTGGAGAGAGAAATATTTTGGCTTATATAAACATAGTTTCCCATTGGAAAAGGCTGTCTGATGGCAAGTTAAAGCAGTGAAAATATTCTAGTTCGCACTAAAACTGATATAGATTTTTTTTAAATGGCTAAAATACATTTTGGGGCAGACCCTGTTCACACCAGTACATTGTTTTAGCTCCCTACATCAGCGTGTCTACTGCTTCTCCAAACTGGGTGTGTGCCAACCACGATCTACTGTAGGTAACTGACTATGGTTATGTACTTCATATAACCTGACTTCAAAAAATCCAAACTATCCCTTTAATAATTTGCTTTTGAGTGCGTCTGACTGTTACTCTGACAGTGTAAAAGACTGTAGGGTCGGTATTGTAAATGGTAACATTTCTCATTTCAGTAAGAGTTACCCCAGAAACCTGGTTTTGACCTGTAGCAATATGTTTTTTTATGTTCAACTTGAGTTTCCTTCTCAGGACATACCAGGAGGAGGAACTGTTTAAAGCCCGGGTTAAGGCCTCACTGCGGAGTGACATGTACCAGAAGATGGTGAAAATAGACCCGTCCACTCTGACAGCAGAGGAACATGCAGAGCAAGCAGTGACCAAGTGGCGATACCTTCAGTGGAGGGATATGACCAGTTCTACGTCCACGCTGGGCTTCAGGATAGAGGGAATCATGGTAGGAGTAAAGGCCCGGAATATCAGCGCACAACTCATGTTATCACCGAAACTATTTAATATTCTACAGGTTTTCAAACGTGCCACATCTGTTCTGTTGTTTCTTTTCTCTGTGGGTCAGATGGAGGACGGCAGCGTCCAACGGGACTTCAGGAAGATTCAGACTTTAGCTCAGGTCACAGAGGCACTGCTTTACTTCACCAGGAGTCAGCTGGACATCCTGGTCAGTTTTTTCTGTCATAGTTACATCACACCACTCTTACATTAAAAAAAATGTGTCTGTGTCTACAGTTGTCCAGAATGATAGATAAAGCTTTTTGTGTTTTGTGTACACGATAAGGTTTTCCTACACACTTGGAAGGAAAGGGAAGAGTGAAACTGTCGTGTTGTATAGTGAAAACTGGACCCAAAACAAGACTCAGACAGCAGTTGAAGTGGATTTATTTTCAATGAAAGTGAGCAGGGGGTCTGGGCTGATCCAGGGCTCTCAGGTGAAACATGGCAGGCAGCCTGATAAGCTGTAAACTGGTAGGCAGGCTGGAGTGGCAGGCAAACAAGTGACTGGTGAGTGTGGATCTGAGGTGCAGGGACACAAGGTTAAGGCAAAAATCCAGATCTAAGAGAAGAAGAGGCAAAGAGGCAGCAAGTAGGCTGTAGTTTAGTATCATAAAATGGACTGAATGATCTGGCAGAGATTGGATTGCAGAGCCGGGGTATTTGTACTGCTGGGGTTGATTAGTGGATGGCTTTCAGGTGTGCAGGCAGATTGGCAGCAGGGCTGATGTAGAGTCATGCCCAGACACACAGAGAGAAACAAAGAAGGGACCAAGAAACACAGGGGAGGGGGAAAACAGCTGACACATGAGGAAGGAGGAAAAGGCACAGACCACGACAGAAACAAGTCTTCACCACAAGATGCCACTAAATCCTACACACTAATACTTTAAAAAATTAAACCAATAAAATACGTAAAATAAAAATAAAAAAACCAACAACAATTAAATCAACAAACACATATGAAAATAAAACTGAACTGAACTGGAACCAAAGTTTGAAACTAAAAAAATATTCTCTCATTCCATAAATTTTCTTCCTTTATTTTTCCAATATTCCCTCATTTCTACGGACTTGCTGTCATTAAATTTATTACATTAAAGGGGAAATTTGGATGTCCAGTCAGTGTTGATGGATTGATGCAATAATTTGCTCAGTGGGTGCTAAATTAACCAATAAAGCTGAGTTCTGTTGCTCACAGAGCCATGCTGGCAGTGATGAGGGTCAAGTCAAAGAGGGCATGTTGAACTACTAATGAAACAGCCTGGAAATCCAAGTTGAAATAGCTTGTTGTATTTCCTTAACACCAGTGACATCACTGTGACATCACTGGATGCAGGAAGAACAACAGATTTGCAGCAGGAGAACTCAACTTTTTTTGGTTAATATAGCAGCATGGAGGAATTTATTGCTTCAACTGACTTCATTTACCATCAACATGGACTGGACATCAAGTACTGAACCTTCCCTTTAATCTTTTACCCTGTGATATGTGAACTATAACCCTCCCTATCTGTGTTCTCAGAGAGCGTACCACTCCAGACTCCAGGCCCTGAGCGATGCACTGAAGAATTCACTATTTTTCAGAACCCATGAGGTTTGTTTGCAGACAAATCTTCCTTTGTTAAATTCTGCTTTAAATAATACTAAAAGTGAAAAACATGGGATGGAAATAGAAGCTACTGAATAAAAGAGTTTTTTTGTTGATCCAGTTAATATTCAGCTCACTCAAATTCATTCTTGCTTCATTTTCTTATAATGCATCTAAATATATTAATGTTATTTATATGTCTGATCTGATCAGGTGATTGGCAGCTCACTCCTCTTCGTGCACGATCACACCAGCAGGGCCAGTGTGTGGATGATAGACTTTGGGAAGACGACCCCCGTGCCCGACACGTACGAGCTCCTACACAACGTCCCGTGGACCGAGGGGAGCAGGGAGGACGGCTACCTCATTGGTCTGACCTCCCTCATCACTTCTCTGAGCCAGGCCATCAGTGTGGCCTCCTGGCAGCAGGAGGATGGCTGTGGAGAAGAAAAGAGTGTTAAATGAAATACACTTAAACAACACTCAAATTCAAGATCTGGTGGACAAAACGGCTGCTGTTACAGTGTGAATTTAGTTTCATTCACTTGAAGAGACGACAGAGGAGGATTTGTTTTTGGGGGGAATCTTTCCTCACAGGTTGAGGAAGAGGAATAGAGGAATAAGGGAATTCAGCTAAAGTCCATAAAAATGTGATGTGGTGGCTGCAATTTTAAATACTGTGGAGAGACAGTGTTTAAACACAAATTCAAGACTTTCTCTTCCCTTTTTATCATTCATTGAGGACCAAAAATGCACATTCTTTACCTACAGATGCTTTCTTACCAACAGTTTTAAATTTGGTTGGTCTGTAAAAACTTAAAGTTCTCACCTGTGTTGCAGCACATGCTAAGCTTATTTATTTACAGCTGCAAAGGACAGTCATTATGAACATGCAAAGACTGACCATGCTTATAAAATCAGACTAAAATAGAGATGAAGATATACTGATAAAATGTTGTTTTGTATTATTATTGTCGGGGATTTGAATTATTTTCACATGATGCAGCTGAATGTTGTCTTTTCCTGTTTTTATAGGGTTTATACAGTTAAATGACACAAAACACCTTCACATACATACTTCCAAGTTAAACTAAATAAACAATGACAGGCACCTGCAAGCAACGAGCATGTATCTACTTGTCAAAAAAAAAAACTGTCAAACATGAACTTAACAAATCAAACATACATGCTGTTAAATGCTGGTGGAAATCACAAAGATACCAACCGTGTGGGTGATTTGGGGGGAATGTGTATAAAGTGATGCACAAGACATGTACAGGGTAGAATATTTCCATGGAACGGACAAGGAAATTAAAAGCAATGTTTAAAAATTTAATAAAGTCTCCTTGGTAATGGAATAGTGCAGCCATAACACATCATGTCATACAGCTTCAAAATAAGGACAACAACATCTCAGCTGGAGCACATGTGCATGAAAAGACAATCCCAAACACAAAAAGCCAAAACTCATGCAGCAGTCAGCAAGTCCACTAGAATACATATTTCATGGCTAAAAGACCTTGAGGAAGATTTTTTTTTTACTAAATACCAATATATATATATATGAAATGAGGGTATCAAGATAAATGTGCTCTGAGTTGGTTTAAAATAAAAAAAATAAATAAAAATAATGCAGATGAATACAACATCTGTGCAATAAATTTCCTACTTTGTGAAGCTTATAATGTTCAGTTTTTGTAGTCTTAGCTACAGAGGTGTAAATTCAACTTTGTGGTCACTTTCGGGACTGTAGTTTGTAGTGCTGAAGTGTTTAATAATATTTTGTCCACCCCATTTATGCTAATCAGGGTATTAATATTAGGCACCTCTCAGTATACTGCGTCCACCAGTGGTGGAAGGAGTACTGATAATCTGAATTTAAGTACAAGTACTGTTACATGACTAAAATATTACTCAATTACAAGCAAAAATACTGAATAAAAGTAGTGTTAGAAAAATACTTACATATCCAGTTTGGAGAAGCAGCAAGAGTACCTGTGTAGGAAGCGAAGCAATGTACTGCCCCATTGACAAAGATGAGACAGAGCTTAAAGTGATACTCCACTTTGTGAGAATAAACCATTTTGTATGTACTCACCACTATGCCGATGTGATGATGGGTGAAAGTCTTCAGTTCACAAAACAATCCTGGAGTTTTAGGAGAAACAGGGTAGCAGCCTCATCCAGTACAATGGCAGTGAACGGTGACCACGGATAAAACGTTTTAAAAAAGCACACAAAACAAACACAAAATGTCTCCATCCTGCTTGTGTGGTGTAATCTAAGTGTCCGCGAGCTGCGACATTAAAAATTAACCGCAAAAGACGCCATTTACGCCATGTTTTAGCAGAAATGTCAACTGTAGCATGTAGCAGGTAGGATGTACACATGGCGTCGATCTCGCGAGACTTCGTATATATCTTAATGGACGCACGTGCGGAAGTCTCGCGAGTAAAGACAGCCCTGGAGCAGGACAAGGAGAGGGAAAAAGTGGAAAGTAGAAAAGAGTTGGAGGACATCAAGAGGCAGCTCGAGGAGAAGACCACCTCCAACCTCGAGCTGGCCTACCAGCTCAGAGCTCAGGAACTGGCCTACCTTGAGCTGGCCTACCAGCTCGAGCTCAGGAACTGGCCAATCGGGAGCTGCGGAGGACTCTGGAGGCGCTGGCACAGTTCTACACGCGTAAGCAGACTGCAGAGACAGATGGTCCTGAAATGGTCCAGGAGACACCGGACATAATTCAGGAACCGTCAGACGATTGTGAGGAGACCTCTGAGAACACTGAGGATACACGAGTTGCCACTCCTGAAATGTCAGATGACGTTCAAGAGACATCAAATGGCATCCAAGTGGCTACAGAGGACTTTCAGGAGACACCAGTCAATGTCCCTGAAATGTCTAACGGCGACCAGGACACACTGAAGGATGTCCCTGAAGGTCCAAACGTCCAACAAAGATCAAATGATGATCAGGAGACTCTAAACAGCAACCAGGAGACTCCAGGTAAAATCCAGGAGGACACCATCCAAGAACCAGCAGACAAAGTCCAGGAACAAGCGCCAAAAGTGTCTCTGTGGAGACGTATAAAGGAGGCGCTCACTCCTAAACATCGCTGGCAGTACAAAGACAGGAGGCAGAGGCAGGTCCAGGAGTGAGACAGAAAAACACAGAGACCAAGACAACCAAAAATGGCCAAACACTACTCCAAATTACCCTGACCCTACAGTTACCCTAACCCAGGCATGTACAAACTATTCCATGAGGGGCCATGTGGCTGCAGCCACTCGGCCCTTTGTGGAATAGTTTGGACATGCCTGCCTAACCCCTAACCCGTAACTAATTATACTCTAATGACTGTAATATGAGTATTTTTTGGGGTAGTCAAAATTATCCTACAGTTACCCTAACCCAGGCATGTACAAACTATTCCATGAAGGGCCATGTGGCTGCAGGTTTTTGTTCCTACCAAGCCGGAGCACACCTCGACTCATTTAATGAACTAATTTCAGCCTTCAAACTGATAATTAGTCAAGTCAGGTGTGCTGTTGGTTGGTTGGAGCAAAAACCTGCAGCCACTCGGCCCTTTGTGGAATAGTTTGGACATGCCTGCCTAACCCCTAACCCATAACTGATTACAAATACTCAAATTACAGTAATTAAGTATTTTTGGGGGTAATTTGGAGTAGTACACTTTCCACCGAAAGAAGTCTGGTTGTCTGGAAGTCTCACTTCTGTTAGGACTTTTCCTCTGTGTCTGCCTGGTGTTTCTCTTGGTAAACTGTAAATAAATAAATGATTGCATTATTGAAAAAAACAACACACTGTCTGTCGAGTTGTATTTCTGTAGAACTTTGTCAAGTATTCTTCATGTTGTTGTCTGACTGTTCTGAGTATTATCGGTGAGGTATAATGTACAGTGAGCAGGTCATTATTGTGAAAATAATCCCGTCAGGATGATGCAGGTCTTGAATCATCCTGCTTTTTACATGGTTACTTAACCCCCCAAAATAAATATTTGTCACACATTTATTTGACACAAAATATTATAATATTTATTATTTAACAACATAGACCTCTCTCTACCCCATTTCCTGTCTACTCTCTGGCTGTCCTCTCCAATAAAGGCAAAAAATGCCAGAAAAATAACTTTAGAAAATAAATAAATAAATAATTTGACACAAAATAATAATTTTTAAATGATTTTAGTAATTTAATAGTGATTTTATTGGTCCTGAAGAGTCTATGATAAAAACTGTGTCCATAGCAATGGTCTGTCATACAGAAATAATAATAATTATTATTATAATGTGACGCAAACAATACTGTACTGATTAAATATTAATGAATTTAACTAATGTTCCTTCACAAATACAAACTGCAGAGTTTATATAAAAGTTGCTTAATTTCTACAAATAAAGTACATTTTATACACATTTTATAAATTAATATCTTCATTTATAATTAATGAATGAATGAATTAATCAATTAATTTGGCAGTTTCAGTCCTTTATAGTTGTTTTCTCAGTTAAATACTATAATTCATAAAATAGCAGTGACACGACGTGTCTATTTGGGCAATTGTCGCTCAAATACAAGTGGTGCTCATCTTCCACTTTATTTTGAAGGGAAACACTTCGGTTTTCCGGTTTAACTGTAGCTACCTTGACTCAGTGAGTTTATGCAACGGCTCTTCGGCACAGCTACTGTTATGAAACTGAGTTCAGCTGGTATGTTACTTTTCTTTGTTAAAGTGCCGACTTTATACTTGGTCCAATTTTGTGTCATTGCTTCGTGTTTGTTCTTAATCTTTCACACAACACCGCGCGCTAAATTAGATCATTGTTAGCAGGCTAACAGTAGCACAAAATTACTGTTGGGCACTGAAAGGCAGTTAGCTTTAGCCCTGCTGCACAGGTAGCAGAACAAAGTGTCCTAATGGAAACTCACTGCCACTGTCTGCTCTTTATTTGACAGCTCGTTTAATACAACGATTCATGTGCAAACTAAGCAGTCACTCTGTAGCTGGTGGTGTAGCTAATGAAAGTAGCTCGTTTTCAATTAAAAGTCGTGTATGTAAAATTAACTTAGAGTACACAGGGACAACACGCCCCCGAGAACCAAGCTTTCGTGGTGTGAAACTAAAGAACAAGCCGACAAGTTTCGCCAGATAATCAGAGAGGACCCCAGCTGATTATGTTGGATGGGTAGTATTTAAGTCCCTCCTTTTATATTATCTCACTAACCTCGTCCCTTGTTGTTGTCCTCAGTCAGGTCACGTGTGAACAGATGAGGGGACAGCTGCTGACAGCATCACTTTCAATGGAAACACACTGAAAGGTAAAGAAAGGAAGATTGAATAATAGCTACGTTAGCCACTGTTTCCACCAACAGTGTTTGTCTTTATTTGAAACTAATATGTTTTTAAGCTAAATGGTTGACTCGACATGGACAACTCAGGAATTATACAGGATCAGAATCTTTCAATGACATACAGTTTAAGCAATAGGTTAGACCTTATTGGCACATAGTAACAGCAGTGACATCAATAACAACAGTAATTTTATTTATACAGAACCTTTAAAATGCAGTTTACAAAGTGTTTTGACATGCAAAGAAAGGCAGGGTAGTCAGAAAGCAATGTAACAAAAGAAGCCAGAGCACAAGGCCAAACAAAAGGAAGACAAAATGAAGATAAAGGTAAAATGAGAAGACTGCAAGATGAAAGAAATAATAAGTACAGTATAAATCAATGTAAACAATAAAAGCATACCCTTATAAATGTTTGATGAACAACTTTCAACAACTTTTTTCCCCAAAAAAACAAAAACACCAAAACACTGACAAAAAGGAATTTCTCAGGTAGATAATAATAAGCATAAATAACAAACAAACAAAATTTAAATTGTCCTCCACCAATCCACTCTGAACCACAAAAAAAAACCAGGTGTGAATTTGAATTTAACAGTACCACTAAGCTTGTTTGATTGGAAATGTTATTGATTTGTCCAGCCCATACAGAATCAATAAACAGTTACTGGTTGGTTTCATTTACACTCAAACAAATTGTTCCCAAAATCCAGGATTCTGTCCAATCATAATGTGACAAAAGAACAACTTTTAAACCAAATAATTAATGTATCTCTTTGGCAACTTTTTTACACATCTGGTTTACTTAAAAGACAAGTCTATAAAATATGAAACTGGTCAGCCATTTATAAGCACACTACTTCCAGTGAGTTTGTTTGTATACATTTCAACTCCAGTGTCATGAAACACCAGATTATGTCCCTCCAAGAGAAACAGATTTGTGAACTCAGAGTCCATCTTAAATGTATAAAAAATGGATTTGGTCTGGAGTCTCCCCACTACAGTTAATATTTCAGTTTGTAATGTCAACATGACTTTCCTGTAATGTTTCTTTATGTTATTGCTGATGTTAACATCTGCCTTCTCTGCACAGGTCTTCTGTGTGGAACCTCAGGAATTGACCGTCATGCAGCTGGAGGCTCAGTTGCGTCTATGTCAGAATTGTCTTTGGTACTGTAAGAGTGGGCTGCGCCTGCTTTCCCAAAGCTATGCACACAGGTAGACTTTGTGCTTAGATGTTTGTGATCAATATAATCAGAATGACTGACAACAGCTTAGCAACTGTGTTTATGTACTCTGCTTATGTATACCTGGTTTTGAGTTCTTTGCTCTCTCGCCACAGAAAAGCTGTGAACTACTACGATCTGCTGGGAGTCAAATCTGATGCCAGCTTGGAGGAAATTAAAAATGCATTTTTTGACAAATCTAAGAAGGTAAGGTTGTCAAAAGCATCAATACTTTGTCAATACCATATGTTTAGAATGATACAATATCAGCTGATTACAATATCAAAAGTGCTCATTCAAATTCAGTTTTTTAATGTCCTGCCTGCCTGAAATTTGGCTTGCAGCAAAAGCAGTCAGCATTTAGTGATGTCCTCTGTGCGAGCACTGTGTGCAGGCTGTTAATTTTAAATAAAGAAAAAAATTTTCTCTGCCCAAAAGTTTTTATACTTTTTGCCATAGTATTGAAAGAGGCATCAGGTATTGCTTTTTTATTGTATCTAACTATATGGGATTTTCCCCCAAACAATGCATATACTCATATAAAAATAATCCCTCTCAGTCATCACCCATGACCCAGCAGAAGTGCATGGTGGTGTCTGTATCTGCACAAACCCCACCCTCTAGTCATACCCTCTTTTTTCAGGTAAATGAAACTCAATAATCAATAACTCAATAACTATATTTCTGGTGTGTTTACAAACAGAAACTGTAAAATAAGAAAATGTCTGGCCACATGAGGGCAGCCTTTCACAGCTTTGTTTCTGCTTTTCAACTGTTCCCACAGCAGGCTCCCTGACTGTTTGTTTTCATGTTGTGGCTCCCAGTGTAAATAAGGATGTGCATGTGTATTTACCTTGTGTTTCTGGCATAATTGAGGGGTGACACAACTCACCCTTTACAGAAAAAACATGGTTGTGAGTGCAGACCATATATGTGCATGCATTTGTTTCACAGAGAAAGTAGACCTTTTTTGTGTTAATGCAACATATGCAGATAAGCATGCCTGCACCAGAATATCTCTTGGTTCACTGGTCGGTTTTGTCATTACTCTAACATCATGCAGCTGCACCCAGACAGCGACCCATCCAACCCAGCGCTGCACAGCCAGTTTGTTGAGCTGAACGAGGCCTACCGAGTGCTGAGCAAGGACCTGAGCAGGAAGGAGTATGACTTCAAAATCAGACATCCATACAGCGGGAGCCAGGCCTTCAGATCTACCTCCAGTCACACCAGCTACAGAGCCAGGTGAACACACACACTGTTTGTGTTTATTAGTCTTGCATAACCTGACCCTTGTTCAGATGCTTTGACACAGTTAGTGTGGAGATAAAACAGTTCAAAAAAGACAATTGGCTGATGTTACACTGCAGCAGGAATACACAGATAGGAGTTTTAATCCAACTATGGCCTTGCTTGGTAGCTTTTGCTTGCTGTAACACCATAAGAGGACATGCTATTCTTGTAAGACTGATTAATTGAAAGCGCTGCTGTAATGTTGCTGTAATGATGAAGAATTCATCTCAATCAATTTTTGATCAATATTCTAGATATTAATATTCTAGAATATTTTCAATGGACGTGCTGCACAGTTTGATGTTTCAGGTTGTACAAATCATTATATATCTGTTTTAAAAAAAACAGTTTTAATATCTCAAGTTTTTGAGAAAAGAAAACTGTAAACCTGTGAGAGTTTACTGTCTTCTAACAGCTAAATGGGAAAATTAATTAGAAAAACATTCTTGTCCAACAATTTACTACTTAAAGGGATTGTCTGAGTTACTTGAAGTGGGCTTGTGTGAATTACTTCTTGATAGTCAGTGTATTACTTACACTAGATGGTGATCGACATGTCCCCAGTTTAGAGAAACAGAGAGGGGCACCTGCACAGAGGCCAAGCAATGAACTGCTGTAAACAGGGTCATCAACAAAAGGCATTTTAGCCACTTAAAAAAGGTCCACCTAAAAAGTCTATATTAGTTTAAGTGTTCGCTATATTTAGAATATTTTCACTGCTTTATTTCACTGTCGGACAATCGTCTCTGATGGGAACCCACCGATATATGCCAAATATTGCTCTCTCCAAACCAACCAAACTCCATAAATCAGTGATTCTACCTCTCAGAACACAAAAGTTGCTGGTCTCCTGCCTCTGTTAGTTTGTGTTATTGTGTGATTTTGGTGTTTTAAATTCACTAAAGTCACTAGGGGCGTGCTAACTGGCATTTACTGCTAATACACTGACTACCAATAAGTACCAATAAGTACCTCATACAAACTTACATCCCTCACATTTGCCTCATTAGCGCTTTATCACAGTGTCATCTGTTGCACCTCTGTTTTTGATGTCACTTATCATGATCCTTTAACAACAACTCAACCATCAGTACGGAAGCCCAGGAGAGCATGCGTTACTGGGAGCAGTTTCGTCACCCTCATGCACAGGAGATGACAGCAGATGAGTGGCAGAGGAAAAAGAGGAGGAACTTCCGCCTGGTGGGATACTGCATCGTCGCCATGCTGCTCAGCGTCGGAGCCCACTTCGTCTTCTTCAGGTAAAAAAATGTCATGAGTCTAACTGTGTGGTTTTGTTTTTTGGGTTTTATGTTATCAACTAAAGTCTCACTGTGCCACCATTTTATACAACATTTTTTGTTGAGCTTCCTGCTGCAGCCATCTTGTTTCCTGAGTTCATGTTTTCTTTGCTGCACGTTCACATCCAGATGAATGGGATTGTTTATGGACATGTCTCCATGCCTTGTGTCTTGGCACAACTTCGGGGCTTGTGTCCTTGTATTTGTTTTCACATACTGACTCGGTGCCACTTGTGTTTGTGGAGATTCACATCTTTGTGATGTGAAGAGCTGTTATAACAGCTGCACAAACTCATAAATACATCTGAGCATACAGACTGCCTGCAGAGCAGCGAGTTTTTAGGTTAAGTAAAGTTATTCTGTGAAGGGTGTTTTAACTCAAGCGTTTCTCCGACTCTCTCAGGAAACTGGAAGAAGTTCACAACAACTTCATGGACGAGAAAGATCGAGTCATCACTGAAATTTACAATGAATCCAAAGAGAGGGCCAAGTGAGTGCAAGAGTTCTTTTAAATTAATCTGATTTTTTAAATTGATTTTCCTCAGTTTGATGCCACATTTGGCTGTTAACAGTAAATTCGTTCAGGTTTAGTGATGCTTGATATTGGAGCTGAGTGTGAAAGTGTGTCTGTGCTGTTTTCCAGGGCCAACGGTTTTAAGAAGCAGACAGAAATCCTGCGGCAGAAACACGCTGAGTTTCTGGAGAAATACAAAATCCGCAACACTGGAGAGGACAAGTAGGAGAGCCTCCAGCTGTGCTCAGTGATGATGGAGTTTGAACTGCCAGCAGGGGGAAGGCAGAAGACTGAACGTGGTACACGTTTTAGGATTTTAAATTTTTTGTCCGTGTTTGTCCTCACTTGAAGACACTCAGAACATGGGTGTGATGAGGGAAGGGTTCCTTGGTTCAGACAGGTGCTTCTTCATGATGAAGCTGAACTGTACATCAGACTGGACTGGTCTGTTTTAGCATTTGTAATCCATAGAATATTTGAAATGATGCAACACTCAGAAGGATCCAACTACAGTATTTAAACAAACCTCTATAAACAGGTATCTGCATATGAATGCAGAACCTGAAAGCAAGGGACAAGATTTTGATATCGGAAATGGTCTGGTGGTAATGACCAGTCATGTTTCAGTGGGTTTTGGTTGCATGCGGGTAAATGGTCAGTGTGGAGAGCAAAAGAGGCATAACGCATTGGCCAAAATGCAATCTCGGAACCCATCAGCTATCATTTGACGTTGACTTGTTTTTTTTTTTTTTTTTTTTTTTTTTTTAATTTATCTGCATTCATGTCTAGATATCTGTTTCTAAATATTAGCTTCCAGCTCCATTCTCACGTCTCAAGTTGCTTATCGGACTGTAAACAGTGACGAGTGCATGGAAGAGGAAGTCTTGGCCTGGATATCCGCTGGCTACACAAGGAGCCCTGAAACATTGGCTTTTGCCTCCAGAGGTTAGATTGTTGTGAGAAGATAGCCGATGGGTTCTCAGATTGTATGTACACAAACCTCTCGCAGCTAGAATACATGCTGTTAAACTGCCTCTAATGAACACACAAGAACATGTTATTTATTGTCCTCGGCCTCATTTCATTCGTGCACAGCATGCCGGCTCACAGATAACAGTGGATTTAAGGGCAACTTTGGTATTTTGAAACCTGGACTGCATATCCCCAAGTGTTTGTGCATAAGTGACAATTTATGAAATTGGTAAAGTATTGAGGGAGAGCGCTGCAGCTGCCAGAATGAAACGTAGCAATGAAAGACCTAGTTTTTACCGCTGATAGATATTCTAAGTGTCTGACAACATGAAGGAAAGTATCATGACAGAAATAGACCTTTTCATAAAGAGTAAGATGCGTTGTTTAACCAGAGAGAGTGGTTTCATTGCTCTTGCCAAACTAACCAGACTCCCTTTGCAAAACTGAAATAATAACACACTGAGCCTGTCAATGGAAAAAAGACAAGCACTTTTATTGGACTTATTGAATGCTGCACAGCTGCCCATAGGGATTAAGTTGTAGCTTAGTTTCACTGCTGACAACTGCAACGCTCCTCCTCAATACTGAGCCGGTTTCAAAAATTGTTGTTCCCATTAGTAACATTGACACAAACATGGGATAATAGGGTCCAGGTTCAAGTTATCCTTTAGTGCCACATGACAGCTGATGAGTTGATCAAGTCAAGAGGAGACAGACTACTGTAATGCCAATATGTTTTCCAGCTGAAATAAGTTTATATTGATTAAAATCATATCTGGGTTTGCATACTAGAGGATGCTCTGTAATGTCCTCTCAGGTTGGTTGAACTAGTTCGGGGGATCAGTGAGGAGCATGCAGTATAACACGTGCAAAGTCAAAGGTTTCAGCAATTATGGTAAGCAAAGTGTTCACAGTCACGGGTCTTAATTCCTCATTGTTCCCTCTGCTCAGTCTGTGTGTTGGTGTAGAAATGCAGCTCCAGCATTTCCAGCCAACACATAATAAAAGGTTTATTTGTTAGAAATTGATATCAATCAATATTATGACTTGAAAAGAGTGAAGCTGAGTAATTTATTTATAGCCAAACTATTGTGATAATATTGAATTTATGAAAATCTGGAAATTAAACAATGAGATGGTTAAAATTCCTTCACAGCCAACATTGACCATTTTGCCTCACAGTTTTTAGGATATTAGAGTTTGTTGTCGTTTTTCAGTTTTTGACTGCCTTACCTCTTTGTCAAAGAGAAATTATTAAAAGATCAACTTTTTCTCTCACCACCAATCATTCTCATTTGTTTCGGCTCTCGTTCAAAAACACACTTTGGTTCTAGCTTTCTGATACAAAACAGACTACAGACCCCACTTTTCAAAAGTGCATAATTCCTGTCCATGCTTTTCTTATTTCTTACAATAAACTTATGATTATTTCTTAAGAAACCCCTATTAAAAGTTTATTAACCAATATTGTGATATCTTTCTACAGTGAAATTCCTTTCCACTAACTGACTGAGTTAGCAACAGGCTCAAACATCCAGATGTCAACTTTTAATGAGCAACCACACAGGCAAGTCAGTATTGTTGTAATTAGATAATTATTTATCTGCCCTACTTCAGAATTCAAACGTTTATTTTCCATTATCTCATTGGGCAGACTTGAACTGCTCTTTTAAACCTACAATTTCATTTAGAGCTGCAGATGTGATTAACTGACTTTACCGATACAGCACATAGCATGTTTATTTGCATATTTACATTCACATTAAAGTTATGAAACAATTCATAAGAACATCCTGGACACATAACATTTATTTGCTGGTGACATAATGGAAAACATGCCTGGTTTCTTGTTTTTTAAAGGACTCCTGCACAAGTATGAACTGAACTTTAAGAATTTTAAGAAAAGCTATTGCTTTGTTCCTTCTCTGTCTTCAGCCCCTGTCCTGAGACTACGGCAGGAGATAACACATCCCTGCATAGCTTACAGACATCTCACCCTCATGTGGCGTGTGAGTGCCCTGTCATAACCCAAACACACCATAAATGACTGAGATTCTGGTGTTGGCATGTCTCCACACACGAACTGATGGAAGACAAGCTTCTTGAGAGAGGCATTTATAGTCCTACACAGGAAAATTAGCTTTGAAGACAGTTTTAATTGACTTTTATCTTTAGTTTAATGAGCTGCAGGGGAAAAGTGTGTCAAGTCACACACTAAAATAACACTGACCTCTGGTTTATTACTTAGAAAACAATAGATAGTGATATAGAGCAGGTGGGAAATAATAATAAATTGACACAATTGACTTACCAGAAGACTATGTTACTCTGGTTACAGCTGACCAGAAGACTGTTAGACGAACAAGTCATCTGAAGGTATGAACAGAAAGTCTATAAATTTAACTCTGTCTGTTTTCTTATAGCTGAAGTAGTACCACATGAAATAGTCCCTCCCTGAGAAATTGTGCAATATTAGGAGAATTTATTAAAGGTAATTATGAAGAGGTTAAGGAAAATAGTGTGCTATTAAATGTTATTACCCAACATGAAGGCTTTGACACCATCTTCTCCACACTGCCACGAATACAACTGTGATGGATAAATACTGAGTCCTTTATTGTCATAATTTCTTATTGTCTGGTAAAGTAAAACTCTCAGTTACCATGCAGCAATGAAGCGTGGATTTACATCAGCATGTGAGAATGGCTATGACCTGAGGGTCAGCCCATCGGTCCTACAGGCTGTGGGTCCATGCATCATTATTTGTTGCAGGACTGTCAATGGGTTTTTAAAGACATTCTTTCAAAGTGGGGGCCCCAGCCATAAGCCAATGCTATTTGGGGGGCCTTAGCATGGAAAAGTTTGGGAACCCCTGATCTAATGTGATGCAACAGCTTATTTAATTCTTTATATTTTCGCATTCTTTGCACCACAAGCCGACTTCTGTGTAGTTCCATCATATTTTAGAGAAAGCAGACATCTCTACAGCTGATGTATCCAAAACTCAGCAGCTCACATAGCTAGATAAATAGCCCTACAGATAAAAGAAAAAAAAAGATTTTTGATTTTGGGGTGAACTGTCCCTTTAAATACAAGACTCAAGAATATAAGCCCATGCAGATAGCCTAACTGAAAACCTCAAATGTCCAGAAATAATATCGAGAACGTGACCTCGGTGTCCTTAGTGTCAGTTGTAGCCCAGTCCCCCACCTATTAGTGCCCCCTGACCCCCCTCAGTGGGAGCAGTAGAGACGCTGCACCTGTATCCAGTGCGCCTGTCCTGTTTGGAAAAAGTTGGCAGCGCAATGGTTACGCTGCGTGCGTCTCAAGGGCAAAGGAAATGAGGAAACGGATGACAACAACTAATGAAGACTGCTACCTCTCCAGACCTCTCTGACTGTCAGCGGACTGCTCTATATCTTCTCTGCATGTTATAGCTGTGCTGCCATGTCAGTGTCAGTGGAGGGGGTTATTCCAGTCATATTTATAAGAGGATAAAAGATGATGCTCCGGGAGGGGAAACGTCACATTTTCAGGGGGAGCGACAGTGTGGACAGACTGTGACCGAGCCGGGGAGAGGAATATACCGCATACTGCCCCTCTGCACGGCGGACCAAAGCGTCGGATCTGTACCAGATAAACGTCCTACAGCTGGATGATGTGATTTATTTCAGCCACACACGGGATTTTATGATCGTTTTCAGCGGGAATCTGAAGGATCCTCAAGTCACGCCACCACGGACCCCCACACCGGTTTCATGGGAGCAAGACCAATAGACTGACGGTGCCCTGAAATAAATAAATATAGAGAGACATCACTCAAAGTTTAGACAAGTATCAGTGAAATGTCAGATTTTGAAGGTTGTGATACCACGGTTGGATATAAATTATTAGGTTATTTGAGAGTGGCACATTTTCTCAGGTCTATATGTTAAATTACTGGAGGGGGTATTATTTTAGACAGAGCAGCCTATGCCAGTGGCTCACTAATTAAATAGAATACAACAGTCTGGGCTATAATTAGAGTTTAGGTTGGGGACTGACTCTTGGTGTAGTTCAACAATCATTTGGTCTCAAATGCAACAAGGTAAAGTTAATTTTCCAACACTGAGGATGCCACCCTGGGTGTCCTTTCAAGGGAGGGAGACTGGAGAATGAAAGCGGGGTTTCTGCCGCTTTAATCGGACTATTAATTGATTGGCGACACGACTGGACCTGCAACCCTTTTTTTTTTTTTTTTTTTTTTTTTTTTTGGATTGTCCAAAAAAATATTTTTTGCGTGCCCCTTGGACTCCTGCACAATGGGGATTATGCTTCAAGTTATTCTAGGAATGTTTCAATTCCTGCTGCTCACCAGAATACCGACGTCTCATGCCAAGGTATGTATGTATGCATGTATGTTTAACCCCAGAAGACTGCCTGACATCAGCTACGAGCTTATATTGATGGTGATTGGTTTGGCATAAAGTCGCCTCATATCCTATTTTGAATGAAATTGGTCTGGTGGAGAACATGTGGGACTTTAAGCTTTGTGGAAGTTATCCCCGGGGTCAATGACTCCTGTCACTGTTGGTCCAGTGACTGGAAAATTCACTCTAATATCCCTTTTCGTTTATTTTATGTTGACTGTGGTGCTCGGTAATGACTTTACAGTGACATTGAGGTATTTATTGACTCCACTCACTATCAAAATTCTCTCTGGTGAGACACCTTGTACAAAGAGTTTATACACTGTAATAAATAATTCACTAAAATATGTAGATCAGTTATGAACCCGAACAACTTTTGGGTTGCCAGGTTGTGGGAAATCCTCCTCCAGCACTGCACTTACTTTGGCTTTTGTGTTTTTTTTTAAAGCCACCTCTTAATATATCAGGAACATTTTTACAACTTACCATTAAGTACAGGGCTAAAGAACATTTGGACCCAAAGTCCATCCATTAACAACATTAAAATAAAAGGAAATTACGTTTGTTCGACATCTTGTGAAATATGCTTAACTTAATAACGTTCTTACCGGTAGTTTGATGAGAGGAAAAAATTCCGGCTAGCTTAGTTTAGCATAAAGGCTGCTGGAAACAGGCGAAGCAGTTAGTCTTCCTCTGTCTAAAGCTAACATCATTTGCCTACAAGCACACCTAAAATTCACTTATTAACATGTTATGTCTAGTTTTAATCTGTACAAAAATTTTAAGTGTGAAAACTGTCCTTTGGCTAAGAGCAGTTAGCTTCCCGATGGTTGCCTAGCAACTGCCCCCCCCCCAATTCAGAGAAATTCCAAATACCACCAACTACATGAAAATGGTAGGCTACTTGCTAATTATCACATACTATCACATTTGTGGGTAAAAAGAAACTTCAAATATGTTGCTTGGTAATCACCACATATTTACCATGAAATGATGGGACCTAGAAATTGAAGTGTTACCAATTGTTTTTAATCCATAGTTTGTGTGTGTGTGTGTGTGTGTGTGTGTGATTTAGAAGCGTAATATACAACGAGGTATTTAAAGAGAGTTAGGAAGTGCTGGTAGAGGAATCTTTTTAACAGCTGGACAGAGCTAAGCTAGCTGTAGCCAGTCTTTGTGCTAAGCTAACTGCCGGCTATTTGCTTCATTCTAACTGAACTCATCTAACTCTGGATGGTTAAAAAGCAAATAAGTATATTTCCTAAAATGTTGAACCAAGTTATTATTGAATTTAACCATGAGTCAATTTGACGGGTCTTCCTGATGAATTAAGGAGTTAGCAAGCTAAAAACACAAGGTAACTGTAATGCCTGAGGCTTTTAACTGATTTATAAAGATAGTGAATTAGTAATTACTCATTAATAAAGCTATTTACAGCTGTGACTAACCATTACTCTCATTATTGATTCATTTGTTGATTAATTTTTCAGATTAATAGAGTCATTGTGAAACATCTGAAAATAGTACAAAAAAATTGTACTTTTTGGAATTTTTGATAGTCTACAGGTTGCATGTCTGACCCAAGTCTTAAGCCCAAAGATATTCAGTCAGTAGTGATATAGGCTAAAGCATAAAAAAAACAGCAAATTCTCACATTGGAGAAGATGAAAAAAGAGAAATATTGTTAGTTTTGCTTCGTAAATTGCTTGATTTTTGAAAACTGTTGCCAATTAATCTTCTGCAAATTTTCTAATATCCTAATTGACTAATCATTTAATTTCAAAACCATGGATTAACTACTATAAATCCTGAATACAGAGTGTCATTAGAAAGTGGTGCTGATATTTTTTATGGACTTGGAAGTTTTGCTTTGTGTAAGATTAAATCAGTGTTATTAAAGCAGAGTTATCGTTCATAAGAAATGATATAATGTAATGACATAGTCCTCGATGTGATGTATGGGCTCATTTTACACACACACACACACACACACAGCAGCTGGATCACGTACCTGAAGCAACCTGCATGTACTGTTTTTTTATTTATGTCTGGAGACTTGTATCAGGAACAGGCAGTGCTCTGCAGCAGCTCTGACTCTCAGCTACTCTATAACGTGTGTGTTTTATAGCTGCATCATCCTAGACACTACATGGCACACAGTGTGCACCAAAAGGCCCCCTTACCTGCTCATAGCTGTTCTCTCTCACCTGAGACTCTTTGCTTTCATGCCGTCTGCTTCTCTGACAGCTCATTTGAAAAAAAAAAAAAGGGGTGG